>OU342745.1:238316941-238421366 GCA_910589775.1 Avena eriantha
ACAATTCTGTTGATATAGAGCTCAACCAACTGAATTGCAGGAAATTGTTTTCCTTGACTGGAAAGAAGTGAGCTACTTTGGAAAGCCTGTCAATGACAACAAAGATTGCATTGTTGCCCTTCTGCGACCTTGGAAAACCAGTGATGAAGTCCATCTCTACTTTCTCCCATTTCCATTTCGGAGGCTTCAATGGCTGTAGAAGACCGGAAGGTTTCTGATGGATAGCTTACTCTGCAACAGACATCACACTCCGAGACATACTTGGCACAATATCGTTTCAAACAAGGCCACCAATACTGTGTTTTCAAGTCCATGTACATCTTAGTGCTGCCAGGATGGATAGAAAGAACCGAATCATGCGCCTCCTTGAGAACTTGCTCTCTTAAACCCGGGAAGTTCGGAACAAACATCCGGTGTTCGAAGAAAAGAGTGCCTTGGTCGTCGACGTGGAAAGACTCATACTTCAGAAGCTGAATGTTGGAGATGATCTTTTTAGTGTAAGGTTCACCAAGTTGAATGGAACGAACTTTTTCTTCCAAGAGAGGTGTTGCCAGAAGGTTCAGAAGATACCCTTGATCCACAATTTCAAGGTTGAGCTTGCGGAATTCCTCGCACAAGAGAGACTGTTGTTCTTCCACCATGAGATTATTAACATAAGCTTTTCGGCTGAGAGCATCGGCCATGACATTGGCTTTGTCCGGAGTGTAGTTGATGGTCAAATCGAAATCATTGATTGTTTCAATCCACCTCCTCTGATGAAGGTTGAGATCAGGCTGTGTGAAGATATACTTCAGACTCTTGTGATCAGAAAAGATCTCACAACGATTGCCAAGCAAGTAATGCCTCCATAATTTCAAAGCAAAGACAACTGCTGCGAGTTCTAGGTCATGTGTAGGATAGTTGATCTCATGCGTCTTCAACTGACGAGAGGCATAAGCAACAACTTGTTTTTCTTGCATAAGGACCGCACCCAATCCTTGCAATGATGCATCATAGAATATTTGGAAAGGCTTTGATGTATTTGGAGGAACCAAGACTGGTGTGGAAGTGAGCTTCTCTTTGAGTGTTTCAAGGCTTGCTTGACATGCAGGAGTCCAAGGTATTTCTTGCCTTTCTTGAGGAGATCGGTAAGAGGCTTCGCAATCTTTGAGAAGTTTTGAACGAATCGCCAGCAGTAACTGGCCAAACCAAGGAAACTCCGGACTTCTTTGACATTTATGGGTGGAAGCCAGTCCATAATTGTCTTAATAGTTTCTGGGTTGACGGCGATGCCCTTGGCAGAGATGACGTGGCCAAGGTAGGTGACTTGAGGCAGCCAGAATTCACACTTGGAGAACTTTGCATACAGGCGGTTCTCACGAAGCTTGTTTAGGACAAACCGAAGGTGTTATTCATGTTCTTCTTTTGACTTAGAATAGACTAGAATGTCACCCAGATAGACCACAACGAACTTATCAAGATACTCCATGAAAACCGAGTTCATAAGCCTCGAGAAGGTGGCAGGTGCAATTGGTGAGACCGAAAGACATGACCGTGTACTCATACAGTCCATAACGGGTGGTGAAAGCTGTTTTGGGAACATCTTCCTTGCGAATCTTGATTTGATGATAGCCACTTCTCAAATCAAGTTTAGAGAATACCATAGCTCCAGCTAACTGATCGAAGAGATCATTAATCCGCGGAAGGGGATATTTATTCTTGATGGTTTTAGCATTGAGTGCCTGATAGTCAACACAAAGTCTACCAGTCTTGTCTCGCTTCTTCACAAAGATGGTTGGGCTACCCCAAGAAGAAGTACTGTGCTGAATGAAACCCAACTTCTCTTGTTCATACAACTGCCGTTTGAGTTCAGCCAACTAAGCAGGACCCATTTTATAAGGCCGCTTGGAGATAGGAGCGGTACCAGGTTCAAGTTCAATGACAAACTCGACCTCACGATCTAGAGGCATACCTGGCAACTCTTCAGGAAAGACATCTGGGAACTCACAGACTACAGGAACACTCTGAATACCTTCCATAGCATCATCATTCAGAGCCGCCAAAGAATAAAGCTGAATTGCAGGAGTCAGACTTGGAGAATAGACTATATGGCCTTCAGGAATTTTAAGAGAAACCGATCGTTCAGCACAATCAATCACAGCTGCATTTGCTGTCAACTAATCCATGCCCAAGATAACATCAATATCAGAATTGCCCAGAATAATTAAGGAAGCCAGAAACAAAGAGCCACCAATCTCAATTTGATTGTCACGGCTGATTTTAGAAGCCCTCATGTTTGATCCAGGAGATTGCACCATGAGGCGAGTTGGTAAAGCATCAGAAGGTAACCCATTACACTCCGCAAAGTTGTATGACACGAAAGAATGTGAAGCACCAGAATCAAATAAAACTCGTGCAGGAATTGAGTTAACAGGAAGCATACCCATGACAACTCCAGGTGCATGCTCAGCTTGAGCGACGTTGACACAGTTGGCACGAGCAACCGTAGACCCAGGCTTGGTGTTGATGTTGAGAGCCCGAGGTGGAGGTGCACGAATCATAGGAGCACTTGCTGCAGGTCTTGGAGGTGGTGGCGGAAGAGCTTTGTTGTTCATTAGAAAATTGCAGTGCTGGTGCCCAGTGTTTCCACAAGTATAACAAGCACCAGGTGGACGTCGAGCAACGTAGCCAGGGAATCCGCCAAGCGCTCCAGGGTAGTTGTGGTTGTAGCCCCTAGGAGCCACAGTGAAGGATTTTGGTGGCCTTGGTGCGTAGCTTGACGGTCTTAGTGGAGCAGGGAGCGAAGGTGGGGTGTTAGGAACCCATACACGACGCTTAGAAGGAGCTGTCATAGCAGAAGAGCTTGCTGTATCACGACTGTGTTTCTTTGACTCCTCAAACACTTGCCTACTTGCTTCTTCCTGTAGAGCTGTATGTTGGAGTTCCAGAAAAGATGCCGTCCTTGCATGAGTGATAGCATATTTGATGGAAGCATTGAGGCCTTGCCGGAACCTCTTTTGCATCTTCTTGTCATCAGAGATCTCATCGCCACCATAACGAGAAAGGTTCATGAAGTTTCTGATGTAGGTGTTGACATTGTCAGTGCCCTGCTTGAGGTTGAGAAACACTTCCTTCATCCTTTCCATGAAAATTTCTGACAGATATTGCTCTTTGAAAGTAGCAGTGAATTGCTCCCAAGTAGGCTGAAAACCAGAGAGATCTGCCTTGAGGTAATTTTCCCACCAGAGAGATGCATCTCCCTTCAGAAGGTGAGTGGCACATTTGACCCATTCTTGCTCGGGAACATCCGCAGTCATCAGCAACCTTGACACTTCACGCAGCCAATCATCCGCATCAAGTGGCTGATCAGACACCTCAAATTGGCGTGGGTTGAAATTCAGGAAACTCTTGATGTCTCCTCGCTTGGGAGGTGGAGGGTAGCGGAACAAACTCATTCCTCCTGACACTTTCCTCGAAGCGCTGCCGGTTCTGCTGCATAGTGCCCAAAGCAGTTGCAATACTTGCCAAAGCAGCCCTCAGTTCAGGTGGTATGTCCTCCTCAGAACGGCGTGGTGGTGCCATCCTGTGATTGATATAAAACACAAGTCAGTACTATAATGGAGAATGATAATAATCCAAAATAGTACCAAAATGGAATTAACCAAGATTAAAGGATGCAATTCACTAAGATGATATTAAAATATCAACAAAGTTCAAGGCAACTAGAAGTTATTAAGCATAACACACACGACTGAACAAGGAGTGTGGTACACAAGCTAACAAAGAAAAAAATTCCGCAAATTTTGGCATTAAAATACCACTATATGCGCAAAACCACTTAACGAATCAAGATTAGTAACTCTACTAGTTCAATATACAAAAGCAAATGATAAAAGTAGTGGTATGGTCGTGACTCCATCCCGCACTCAAATCATTACTCCGCACATGAATCAGTAAAACACATATCCCAACACCTTCTTCTAAAGATGAACCTAAAGATTAGTAACTACGAAAAAGAACACCCCAACAAGATATCGTCGGATAACAAAGAGTAAGATAGTTCGCATCGGTATACAATGAATAAGAATAGATCGCGTCGGTTTACAAAGGCCTGTCGGTATGGAATGTACCAACAGTTGATAACCAAAAGGCAGATAGTGATAACATTTGGATGCAACAGATAGACAAGGAATTCACACACACACACAACCTATGGTACTACGGAACCCAGAACATGTGAATCCTAGTTTGAATTTTAGAAGAGGATTGAAAACGTTACACTTCCTTACCAGAAAAGGGTGGGTGGGTGGGTAAGAAGAAAAGTGGAAGCATTCCTACTCTCACGTTTTGTTTTTCCCTAGTATACATAACTACCAAAAATATTTGCTAGACTGACAACGACCATTTTGGCTGAGACCCTGAAGGGCGGGATGGCTTTGATACCAACTGTAACTACCTCGGTGAATTACGCTCTTAGTTACATGCCTGGATGAACGAAAGTTCTTAAAATAGTACGGTGGGGCCCAGGGCCACTCACGGTAGACCTTTCGGCCGTCCTAACCACTTTCAGATCATCGGGACAAGAACGAGCGGCGTAATCGGCAGGCGAAGGGATCAACTACATACACAAATGAGTATGTATGCAAGCCACATACAACAGTCCTCAGAGCCATTCCATCTAAAAAGAAATAGAAATATTGCAACGCCATACGGCAAGATTCAAATATCCTAGATAGAGATAATAATTTAGGATAGCTCCTCATACAACACACATCAGAGTATCAGGCAGAAGCGGAAAACAAGATCCGAGTACGGATAAGAAGCAAATCGGCATAAGATGCCACATAAATAAACACATCCCGCCCACAGATCTCACGGATCCCCGTTCCCGGAATCTCTACACCGAATGATCGTTGCCAACATCATTTGTCTCCTCCACCCAGTATCCATCTTGCGAATACACCTGTTCATCTGAATCAAACAATTTATCGTGTGAGACCCTAGGGGTACTCAGCAAGTCTTTATGCCACTAAAGGGGACACAACCTGGGGGTGACGCAATTGCAGCAAAAGATAATACCTAACAATTCTATAGATACCCGCTAACCATCCGCCTAACCAATGATAGACGGATGTCCGTGAATTAAGAACAACAGTTATAACAGTATAATTAACAGATCCATCCTCCTCCTCGCTTACCAACGAGGAAGCGGACGAACAACCCCCATCATCTGTTGGCAGTTTTATTAACCATTCCATGAGTATTGCACTGTTTACTAGTCAAGTTCTTAGTCAAATTAAAAGCGGTACTTTAGCTATACTTGTCTATGATTGAGAAACTGTGCTCCAAGTCGTCCATAACCGCGGACACGGCTTTCAGAAAGATTTACCCTGCAGGGGTGCACGAATAGCAACACACACTCGATCAACCTCGGAAAAACCAAATCAAAACCCAACGAGGCATTCACGACAAAGCAATCACAAGATTCAGAAATATTTCAGGGGGCCACCCCAATAAGCTACCCGCAACGAAGTTGGTCGGCTCCGAGACGGACCCAGGGTTTGCGACGACGGCTGTAAACGACTGGGAACCCGAAAATGTGACTGAGCTTGTCGATACCGCGGAAACGTGGCGCGACCCAAAACAGTACAGGTGCTCCTCGCACAATCTTAAATAAAGGAGTGACATGGCATAAGTACAGGATAGTAGTAAAGCCCCAAACTAATTGTGGCCCCAAGAAATAAGAATGAATCAAGCTCTGGCTCAGGGGGGTCCATAAGGCCTCCCGGATGTGGATAGTGCGAATAAACAAGGAACATGAATCAAGTACTCGGGGTCCTACGGGACACAAGTGATCATGAAAAACCAAATAGCAGATATTGCTCATCGGTGCCTCTTTCATTAGTTATCCCATTACTACTCAGGTAAAGTTGTTTATGTACCTCGTTATTCTTCAGACACTCACATACCCTACACATGCTTTTCTGTGACTCGCATGGCTCAAACAACTCCTGTAGTAATGGCTCATGGGATGGAGGAACAAGCTTCGGTAGGGTTTAAAAGTAAAGGCTATGCAGTACTTGGGATTCAATTTAATGCAATCGCGACTCAATGATGCAAGAATAAGATAGAGGCAATGGGTACTGTATGTATGCAAGCATGTGGTAGTGCTTGCCTGGTAGTTCAGTCGAAGCGAGAGATGGATCTGGGTAGTACTCCTGTGATTCCTGGTAATTCTCCTGCTGGGCGTCTATTCGAAGAAGAACCAAACAAACAAGGGCCAACATAAATAAAGTGCACAAGCATATGAATTAAAATGCGAAAAGCAAGCAAGCATGCCATGATGAATGATGCACAATTTACATGGCATTAAAGTAGCATGGCAAAGGTGAGGTGTGGATACAAGAAATAAAGCATTTTATTATTTATTTAACCAAGTTTTATTGTCATAAGCAGTTCAGATTTTTAATGATAACAGGATGCATGCTTCAAATCAGAACAAGGACTGCATATATAGAACGGGCTCGTTGCACTGATCGATTTAGACATATTATTTGCCCAATTTGGAGTTATAGAAATAAAGTTATTAATTTATTAAGAAAAGGGCATTTTATTGTAATTTTAATCATCTCGAAATTTTAAAGTTCTCAAATGATATTTTGAAAGGCATATTAGAATTCCTCACATTTTTCTGATTCAAAAACATATATCATTTGTATTATTTGGATTTGTAAATTAAAAGTTATTTGAAAACTGATTTGAATTTGTATTTAAATAATTACTGAAATTGTTTTGTCAAAACAGATAAGTGGCCAGACTTTTTACACACAGGCAGAGCCAGCCGCAGACACTGAGGAATGGGCCACTGCTAACAGGTGGGGGCACTGGGGCTGCGAAGGACCTAGGCGTGGTCGACAAAAGGTGAGGGGGTTCTTTTTGGAAAAACGCCGCTCGAGCTCTGAACTGAAACTGGGGACCTGTCTCTAAATCGCGTCGACGACTGACGACGGCGAGGATTTCCGGCGAGGATGGCGATGCAACCACGGCAAGATCGCACTTGCCGCAAAAGTGAAAAGTACAGAGGGAAGCTCCGGCTACAGATCTTGTTTAGGGGCATTCGTCGGCGGCGGGCTGTACAGGACGGGGCGTCGCGGGGAACAGAGGGGAGAACGCCGTCCTAAGTCTGCACGACGGTGGGGCACCTCACCGGCGGGGGCCAATTACGGGCGGCACGGCCACGCGGAGGGGAGGAAGCGGGAGAGGAACGAACGGGGCGCTCACCTCGTTTGATTCCCGCGGAGAACAGAGGACGGGGTGGTCGGAGCGGAGGGGGACGGCGAGGCTGCTGCGGTGGCGCATGGTGCTCTGACGAGGGGGAGGTTCCAAGAGGTTCCGGTTTCCCTGAGCAGGCTGGAGCGACTCCTCGTTCCGTGGCGGGCCCCTGACGAGTCCTCGGACACCAGCTTGGACGGCACCGACGGTGCAGATCTCTGACTGGCGGCGGCGTGGTCCAGTGGAGAAGGGGAGAGGGAAACGAGGAAGGCAGCTAGGGTTCGGCAGGCAACGCGAGAGGATAAGGCGAGGAGCTGGCGTGCGGAAGGCGCGAGCTGGCGCGGCAGACGGCGGGGGAACGTCCACCTGCCCGCTGCTGCTTTCCGTCTGTTGCCGCAAGAGCGCGACCGAAACGGCGTCAGACGAGGAGGAAGAGAAACAGGGCTGCGTCGGCGGCGGCGAAGCGGTACGGGCTAGGGAGGCAGGCTGGGGGAAGTGGGGTGGGAGAGGCTGCGAATAGGTAAGGGCTGCTGCGCTGGGCTTTTCTCTTTAACTCGTTTTTCTTTTTATTTTTAATAACTGTTTTGATTTTTGTTTTATTGCAGATATAAACAAGCCCAAGAAATATTCCTTTTTGGAAGTTTTTGCAACTTTGAAATAGAAGAGAAAGAGCTGGCTATGGAGTGAGGTGGGGCTTAGTGGTTGAGCAAAAGTTGATGGTGAGGAAAACACTACAAGAGAGAGGAAGAGAGGGTGTTTAAATCAAAGGGAAAAATCCAACTTGTTCATACATGAAGGGAGAAAAGGTTTTTTGGTTGGGGAACATGGGGATGGTGGAAAAGATGGAGAGATTCCACAAATAATGAACCACTAAAACAAAAAGAAACAAAAGGGCTAAAGGTGGTGATGATGGTTGCGTGGCCCATGCAAGTATTAAATGCCATGTTTTATTTTGTGAAAACAATAATAATATGGCATTATTCTTATGCATTCCCAAGAAGTGGAATAAAGGCCAAGCAAGAGAATTTATAGAACTAGATCCACCCTTTTTCCCATGAGCTAGATAAAATCAAAAGGAAGAAAAACAAGCTCATGGATTAATGGAATGATGGAATTATAAGGTGGTGAAAAGAAAAGTGATGGAGTTGAATAAAAGATATGCCCCCAACTCAACTTGGGCATTTAAAAAATATATCAATAACCAGATACAATATCAAGAGGCAAATACAATTAATAATGCATATGAGAGAAGAACCAAAAGAAGAAGGTTTTTATATGATGCTCAAATGCAAGGTGGCATGATGACATGAGCATGATATAATTATGATGCAACAATTATATATAGGAAGTAACCAATATATTACTAGACCAAGTAGCATTACAATTGTTAGACAATTGGGATGCTACACGGGCTCCCCAATTGCCACCTCAAATCGCCGCCGTCAGAAGCTACTTCGGCGACAATTCCGGTGAGCCCCGGCCATGCCACGCCCTCCTCTCTGCCCTGTAATGTTTGCCGTGTCCTGGCGCGTGTTTCATCCCCGGCCACGTGCCTCCTTTTGCTCCAGGTCGACGACACGGTCCAACTCCGGCGAACCCCTTCTACTGTCGCCGTCCATCGCTTGTTCCGGTGAAGGTATGGTTTCTGCCGCCCCTTTTTGGCCTCTGCTAGACCGTGCTGATCCGTGCGCATCTCACTGACCCCCTTGCTGGCTTGTTCGAGCCCTAGGTCATCATCTCCGTCACAGAGCCGCGAGCTCTGCCCGCGACGCAACTCTGGCGACGGATCAAAGCCAAGCCAGAGCACCCCCCACGCCACTGCAACCTCCATCGAGACCTCCACGACCTCCTCGACCTCTGGTACGTGTCCACGGTCTCCCTGCCCCTGTAGAATGGCCGGAACACCATCGGCCGACGCTCCACCACCGCGCACAGCTGGTCAGCGCCGCCCGTCTCCGGCAAGGCCACCTCGAACCGTTAGATCATTTTTCTGCGGCTAGGATTAGATTGAGGCCGAAGCGGTACGGGCTAATCAGATCCATCTGTAGTCACTTAAGATCCAACGGCCCACAGCAGACGATCCGACCGAAGCGGTACGGGCCAATGAGATTGCGCCACGTCGCCTAGGTTATCTGTTTAAATAGAAAATTAGACATATTTTGTATTAAACTTAGAAAATCCATAACTTTTGATCCACAATTCAGAAAAATGCAAATTTGGTGTCTGTGGATTCAAAAAAATAGGACCTTTATAATAGAGGCCTTTTTTCACACTTTTAATTCTGAAAAATTGGAATTATAGGCAGAACCTTTTTAGGAGTATTTTGCTCATAAAAATGGTTCTATAAATTGTTTTGGGGTATTTCTTATGCATTTAGATGAGGTATTTTACCCTCTGTACTGTAGACTCTGTAAGTTATAGAGTTGTGATCATATCATGGAATTTTGCATGCATTCATATTTTTGTAATGTTTTATTGATTGAATTATTGTTGTTGTATTGTTCTTTGTGTAGATTGTGTGGATTGTGAAGTTTGTTGCTGTGAGGATTGTACCTATTCCCCTAGCTACCAAGGCAAGTGATATTTCATCTCATGTTCTATTATTTTCACTATTGCACTAGTGTTATTTTGGTAGATCTTAGCATGCTAGGATTATTTATATGTTACTATGCTATGCTACCCTATAGACTATATCTTGGTAGTATCTCCTAGTTGAAAGACTTCGTATGCTAGAGTGCTTAGCCATGCTATTAGAATTCGTGGGTGGAAAATATATAAGATAGTATGGAAAGACATTATTTTGTTTGACTAAGAAAAGAACTAATATTAATGAAATACCTGGGTGGAATGGGACTTGCTTGGATTATGTTGAGTGATTACTCAGGGGCCATGTCTATGGTCAGCTGGTGTATCACACTTGTGGATGGAAACCCAGGAACAAAGAGATTGGAGATGTTCTTGTCACGAAGCTTCCAGTGCAGCCACATGGCATATGGGCTCTGCCTTGACCAACTAAGTTGCAAGAACTCAGACAGACGGACAGAAGGTGCTAGATGTGGTAGGATGGAACACGTCCGTGGTGGTCTGAGGGATTGCTTCTGAAAAGTCTTGTCTCGATGCATGTCGAGACTTGTGGGGAAAGTGCACCACCTCTCGAGAGGGTAAAACTAAGTACTTAGCCATGTCCCCGGTAATGGACAACTTCTGAGCCTCAAGACAGTGAAGCAGTTCAATAATCTCCTCATCCAAATTTCTCTAAGTTAAAACTTGTGGGTGAACATGGGTAGAGGTTCAGTGATGTCTATCATTGGTACCTTAGTGTTTGAATGAGAAAACTTACTCTTCAAAAATTATAAGTTAAACTAGCTTTTAGCAAAGTCAGCCAAAACCCCACTGAGCCATATATTCATGTAGTTGTTGGATTATACTAAGTATTTATGGTATCACATGCCAATACAATTCCAAATGTATTGACCCTTGTGGCTGTAACTTATTATGTTGCAGGATACTCTGATGATGAGTAGGGTTGCGGGTCTGCACTCGACATGTTTGCCTGTGGCGCATGAAGACAAAGACTCTATTATTATGCTATGTAATGTGAACCTTAAGTATCTTAGCCTTGGGCTAAGTGAGTTGTAAGAACCATTATATTCCTAGATATGCGATGTAATAATGAACTTTGTTTCTGTGTACTTCATCTTAAACTATGGGTGCTAGCATATCGATCCAGGGACTAGCACCGCAATCACAGGGATCTTACCTTATTATGGTGAGATCTTACAGATGGTATCAGAGCACTGTGTTGCCTATAGGTTCGTGACCCTAGAATTGATTAGACTAAGGAAAACCCTTAGGAAAAATAACTTTATATTCCAACTTTACACTTGTCTTTTCATCTCGTAAAACTTTCCCTAATAATCCTTTCTCATTTGTTTTTGTAGATGTCCACCATCAATGAGTCTGTCACGAAGGGACCACTGATGACTATGACCCTGGAATGTGAGACAGAATTTCCCAATGCACTCAAGAACCTCATGCTCGGCTTGGGAATGAATGGTGAAGCTGTGTACAAGGGATTTCCTGTGATAGATGAAGGACAAGAGTATTGGTGGGTGCAACTCCATTTGTACAAGAACAAGGAAGATGATCCCAAGAGTACGGGATTCTGCATGTTCACCAACTCTGAAATGCACACGTCATTCTTTGACTCTGCAAGGAATGCTGCATGGAAAGCTATTGAGGAACTTGGGGAGAGACTCAAGTATAGAATGCTCAATACTCAGGAGGATCTCAAGGAGGAGAAGCGTCTTGTCCAAGATTCAAAGGCCACTATGAAATGCCTAAGTAAGGATATCATAGGCCTAGCTTTGGAGCTATGCGACCAAGACAAGCAGATGGCTGCCAAGGAAGCCCAGATTGCTACCTTGGTTAAGAAGGAGTGAAATACTAGTTGGACCACCACCCTTGGCGTTTTATCATGTTAGTATTTTGATCATACCAACCTATGTGGTATGGCAAAAATAAGTTATTTCTGGAACCTTGATTGCTTGAGTTGATGTATTGCTACTTCGAATGTTTTGTTGGTTGATTTTTATTTTGTGACTTGCATTTTCTTTCTCCATTGTGTGTTACTAATTTTCTCCATACTATGCAAAAGATGCCGAATTTTGTCTACAACACGGCCGAGGATTTCAAAGGGACTCGCTTTGGGACTCGTATGTTGGAGCTCGTTGGTGTGCTCGCTCTTCCAATCCCTACCATTCAGGGACTTCAGCTGAGGAAGTTTCAGAGGAAGGACTTATGGGGATTCAGAGTTACCCAGCCAGGACGTGAGACAGAGCCCCAAACTAGAGAGATTGCCTTCAAGATACTCCATGATGACATGGAGAGGGGCCTCAACGTCGCTAGGCAGGAACTGTTGGGACGCCTATGGTAACGTCACTCTTCTGAGATCAGGAGCCACTACTTCCACTTCTTTGGGAGGCGTGACAAGGATGGAGAGCCAATTGTGTTGAACGAGGCCACTAAGGAGTCTATCAAGCCCGTGCGTCACTACCTCCAGGACTTAGAGAGCCTTATCAGACACCTTGATACTGATAGGACTAATGTGATGCTTAGCAACGATGAACTACGAGTCCAACTTAAGGAGAAGGACAAGGCCTTCTAGGTACAGGAAAATCGAATCAAGGAAATGGAGAAGAAGTTTGAAGACCAAGAGAAGAAATTCAAGAGCCAAGATAAGAGAGTTTAGGAGAACAATAAGAAGATTAGTAACTTGGAGACCGAGTTAGAGCTTGAGGACATTGAGCTGGAAGCGGATCACGAGGTGATAGAGAGGCTACGCACACAGAAGAGAGAATTACAGACAAAGATCGATGCTTTGACTACAAGCTTGGAGGAATACATGGCAGGATTCGCAGCAGCAGGACTTGCACTAGTGGAGGAGGAAGTTGACATGGAGGAGTAGTGATACTATTCCATCTACCTATCGTTTTATTATTATCGAGTTGCATAGGTCATACCGACTTGTGGGTGACTATGCTAGTATGTTATTTTTGCAAACTCTGTTTTTGTTGTGATGTTGAACCTGCATGTGCTTGTTTGTTTGATTGTTGTTACCTATTGGGTTATCTATCATTACTTACCCTTATTAAACCCACAGATGCCTCCCCGACGCAACAACGAGGATAACAATGACAATGGCAATGGAATGCAGCAGATGATGGCTGCACAGACACAATTGATGCAAATGATGACTCAATTCATGGCAAACCAGAATCAGAATAACAATAATAACAATAACAACAACCAGAAGAATCCACCACCTCTGGATATGCTCACCAGATTTCTAAGGCTGAGACCTGCTAAGTTCTCTGGTACTACTGACCCCATGGTAGAAAATGATTGGCTACGCTCTGTAAATAAGGACCTAGTCACGGTTGGATCCATGGATGCAGAAAAGGTCAGATTCGCAGCACACTTATTGGAAGGTCATGCAGCTACTTGGTGGGACAATTTCCAAGTTACTCACCCTATTGAGGAAGTGACTTGGGCAATGTTTGAGGATGGGTTTCGCACCACTCACATCTCTTATGGAATAATGGGGTTGAAGAAAAAGGAGTTTCACAACCTCAAGCAATGCCACCACAGTATTTCTGAGTACATCGAAGAGTTCAACAATCTATCACGTTATGCACCAGATGATGTTGACACTGACGCCAAGAGAAAGGAGAAGTTCCTGGATGGGTTGAATGATGAAATTTCTATGCAACTATCTGTTTCTTATGTTTCGACCTATCAATCTTTGTGTGATAAAGCTACCATCCTAGAAAACAAGATGAAGCAAGTGGAGGGTAGAAAGAGGAAGCACCATTTTGATAATTTTGGATCAGGATCACCTCACAAGCGCTCTCATGGTGAAGGAAGTGGAAGTTCAGGATTCCACAAAAATGGGAATCATAATAACCATCGCAACAATAACCACAACCATGATGGAGACAATCATCGTGGACATAACAAAAGTGGATTCAGGAACAACCACAATGGTCATGGCCATGGAAACCAAAATGGTCAGAATCGTCACATTCAGCCAGCAAAGAAAGACATCAGTCAGGTGGAATGTTTAAAGTGCAAGAAGACAGGGCACTATGCTAATGAATGCCCAGAGAAGAAGACTGATGGGGCTAAGCCAAACCCATTCCAAAAGGGTCATGTGAACCACATCAATGTGGAGGAAATTCAAGAAGGATCTGATGTCGTGATCGGTAAGTTCAAGATTAATTCCTTTCCCGCACTTATCCTTTTCGATACTGGCGCATCACATTCATTCATTTCAAGAGCTTTTGTAATCAAAAATGAACTCCCCACAGAAACCATTGGATGTCCCATTAAAGTAAGCTCCCCGGGCGGAGAATTGATAGTAAATTCTGGGTGCCGACAGATAATCCTAGAAATTGGAAAGAACAAGTTTCCGGTTAGTTTAATAATCCTAGAGTCCCAAGGATTAGATGTAATATTAGGGATGGACTGGTTGACCCGTTATGAAGGGGTGATTGATTGTGCCAAGCGAACTGTTATGCTCACCACCCTAGAAAAGAAAAGGATCAGGTTCAAGTATAACTTTGAACCCAAGGGGAGCAAGGTAAATTCTCTTAAGGGGGATAGCCTAGACAGTGTGCCAATAGTGAAGGAGTACCCAGATGTGTTCCCTGAAGAATTACCTGGCATGCCACCAGATAGGGATGTGGAGTTTCTGATAGACCTACTGCCAGGAACTGGGCCTATAGCAAAGAGACCTTATAAAATGTCGGTGGACGAGTTAAAAGAACTAAAGAAACAGCTGGGAGAATAGTTGGAAAAGGGATTTATCCAACAAAGAATAAATATCCCCTGCCTAGAATAAATGATCTCTTCGATCAACTAGAGGGAGCATGTGTGTTCTCAAAAATTGATCTTCGATCAGGATACTTCCAACTAAAGATTAGAGAACATGACATACCCAAGACTGCATTCACCACTAGATATGGGTTGTATGAATATACAGTGATGCCGTTTGGATTGACAAATGCACCGGCCTATTTCATGAACATGATGAATAAGGTATTCATGGAATTCCTTGACAAGTTCGTAGTGGTATTCATCGATGACATATTGGTATATTCCAAGAGCAACAAAGAACATGAAGAACATCTACGCCTGATTCTAGAGAAACTCAGAGAACACAAACTTTATGCCAAGTTCAGTAAATGTTAATTTTGGATAAACGAAGTAGGTTTTCTTGGACACATAGTATTTGGTAATGGGATAGCTATTGACCCAGCAAAAGTAGCAGTTGTGACAGAGTGGGAACCTCCTAAATCGGTTAAAGAAATCTGTAGTTTCCTTGGCCTAGCAGGGTACTACCGGAGGTTCGTTGAAAATTTCTCTAAGATAGCAAAACCTATGACTGATCTGCTAAAGAAAGAGAAGAAGTTTAATTGGACAGAAGCTTGTGAAACCAGCTTTAAGGTGTTGAAGAAGAGACTAGTGTCAGCACCAGTGTTATGTCTGCCAGACCTTGAGAAAGACTTTCAAATATATTGTGATGCATCTCACGAAGTATTAGGAGGTGTACTGATGCAGGAAGGTAGAGTTGTAGCTTATGCATCAAGGCAACTCAAAAATCATGAAGTGAACTATCCTACTCATGATCTAGAGTTGGCATTAGTTGTACA
Source organism: Avena eriantha (assembly GCA_910589775.1). Classification (NCBI taxonomy): domain Eukaryota; kingdom Viridiplantae; phylum Streptophyta; class Magnoliopsida; order Poales; family Poaceae; genus Avena; species Avena eriantha. The sequence goes on from OU342745.1 coordinate 238,332,406, forward strand.
TGCCTTAAAAACATGGAGGCATTATCTTATGGGAAAACGTTGTGAAATGTTCACTGATCACAAGAGTCTGAAATACAATTTTACACAAAAAGAACTCAACATGAGACAAAGAATATGTCTAGAACTTATCAAAGATTATGATTTAAGTTTGCAATACCACCCTGGAAAGGCAAATGTCGTAGCCGATGCATTAAGCCGCGAGGCTTATGTAAATGGCCTCAATAAAGGAGAATTGCCGGAGGAGTTATGTGCCCAATTTAGAGAGCTGAGACTTGAGATAGTGCCTGAAGGGTATCTTGCATCCTTGGAAGTGCAACCACACTAATGAACATAATTCAAGAAGCCCAAAAGATGGACAAAGAAATAGAAGAAATCAAAAGTAAGATTAGTGATGGCAAGGAAAAAGGATTTCATGTAGATGAACAAGGAATCTTATGGTACGAAAAACATATCTGTGTTCCGCAGGATCTTGAACTTAAGAAGTTGATCTTACAAGAAGCACACAGCTCACCATATTCAATTCATCCTGGCAACACCAAGATGTATATGGATGTTAAGGAGAGGTTTTGGTGGAATAATTTAAAGAAGGATATAGCAGAGCACATTGCCTTGTGCGACGTGTGTAGTCGTGTAAAGGCAGAACATCAGAAACCGGCAGGATTATTACAACCACTACCAATACCTGATTGGAAATGGGATAAAATTGGTATGGATTTTATCACCGGACTGCCAAGGACTAAATCTGGATACGATTCTATATGGGTGATCGTTGACCGCTTGACAAAAGTGGCCCATTTCATAATAGTGAAGACCACTTATACAAGTGCAAAGCTAGCCAAGATATACATGAATAGAATTGTATGTTTACATGGGGTACCTAAGAGTATCGTGTCTGATAGAGGAACTCAATTCACTTCGCACTTTTGGCGACAACTTCACGAGTCATTGGGAACTCGATTAGAATTCAGCATTGCGTTTCATCCGCAAACTGATGGGCAGACAGAAAGGACTAATCAAATATTGGAAGACATGCTAACAGCATGTGCGTTAGATTATGGATCTAGTTGGGATGAAAGTCTACCATATGTAGAGTTTTCCTACAATAACAGCTATCAATCAAGCATAGAAATGGCTCCATTTGAATTCCTTTATGGAAGGAAGTGTACTACACCGTTGCTATGGAATGGAGTAGGAGAAAGAAATTTGTTCGGGCCAGACCTAATCAAGGAGGCTAAAGAGAAAGTCAAGATGGTAAGGGATAGGCTAAAGGTAGCCCAATCTCGTCAAAAGAGCAAGGTCGATCAAAAACGTAGAGAGGTTACCTATGAGGTTGGTGATAGAGCTTACCTTAGGGTATCACCACTTCGTGGTGTGAAGAGATTTGGAATCAAAGGAAAATTAGCACCACGCTATGTAGGACCTTTCAAGATTTTGAGCCGCAAAGGAGAAGTGGCATACGAGATTGAATTACCAGAATCAGCAGTACATAATGTATTTGATGTCAGTCAGCTGAAAAAGTGTCACCCAGAGATGGAAGAAACTTCGTTGAAAGATACTATACCATTAGAGCAAGTTCAGCTAGAGAATGATCTCACTTATGAAGAGAAACCTATTAAGATTCTGGAGATAGCAGAAAGAATTACCTATATCAAGACAATCAAATTCTGCAAAGTGCAATGGAACCATCACACTAAATCAGAAGCAACATGGGAGCGAGAGGATGATCTTCGGAGAGATCACCCTCACCTATTTGCTAGCCAACCCGAATCTCGAGGGCGAGATTCATCTTAAGGGGGTTAGATTTGTAACATCCCAAAAAATTTACCTAAAAATCATCATCTTAGCATTCATATCATCATGGCATGTACTACCTTGCATTAGGTTTGTCCTCCAAAAATTTGGTGAAATTTAGAGACTTTTTGGAGCACTTTTGCTAAATTAAAAAACCTAGAAAAGAAATTCAAAAAGAAAAAGAAAAGGAGGGAAAAGGATTTTAAACAGCAGCAACAATTTCTGGCCTTTTGGCCCAAACCGGCCCAGCTAGCCCACCCGGGACTTCCTCTCCCCATCTCTATCTTTTCGCACACACCCTCAGCTCACCCCCACCCACTTACCTCCGGGCCCCGCGCCACGTCGACCCCACCTCAGCGTCTTCCACGCGAATGGCCGGCACCCCCTCCCCTCCTATGCCGTTACCAACTCCGGTTGATTACGAGCGTTACCGCTAGTTAATCGCCACAATCACGACCCCTTCTTAATCCCCTCCCCCTCCTCGACAGAATCCCCCAGACACAACCCCTGGAGAGCCCCTAGGCTCCCCAATGGCCACCTCAAATCGCCGCCATCCGAAGCTACTCCGGCGACAATTCCGGTGAGCCCCGGCCACGCCGCGCCCTCCTCTCTGCCCTATAATGTTTGCCGTGTCCTGGCGCACGTTTTAACCCCGGCCACGTGCCTCCTTTTCCTCTAGGTCAACGACATGGTCCAACTCCGGCGAACCCCCTCTGCCGCCCCTTTTTGGCCTCTGCTAGACCGTGCTGATCTGTGCGCATCTCACTGACCCCCTTGCTGTCTTGTTCGAGCCCCAGGTCGTCATCTTCGTCATAGAGCTGTGAGCTCCGCCGGTGACGCAACTCTGGTGAGGGATCCAAGCCAAGCCAGAGCACCGCCCATGCCACCGCAACCTCCATCGAGACCGCCACGACCTCCTCGACCTCTGGTACATGTCCACGGTCTCCCTGCCCCTGTAGAATCGCCGGAACGCCATCGGCTGACGTTCCGCCGCCGCGCACAGCTGGTCAGCGCCGCCCGTCTCCGGCCAGGCCACCTGGAACTGTTAGATCATTTGTCTACGGCTAGGATTAGATTGAGGGCGAAGCGGTACGGGCTAATCAGAACCGTCCGTAGTCACTTAAGATCCAACAGCCCACAGCAGCCGATCCGACCGAAGCGGTACGGGCCAATGAGATTGCGCCACGTCGCCCACGTTATCTGTTTAAATAGAAAATTAGACAGATTTTGTATTAAACTTAGATAATCCATAACTTTTGATACACAATTCAAAAAAATGCAAATTTGGTGTCTATGGATGTAGAAAAATAAGACCTTTATTATAGAGGACTTGTTTCACACTTTTGATTCTGAAAAATTGGAATTATAGGCAGAACCTTTTTAGGAGTATTTTTCTCATAAAAATTGTTCTATAAATTGTTTTGGGGTATTTCTTATGCATTTAGATGAGGTATTTTGCCGTCTGTACTGTAGACTCTATAAGTTATAGAGTTGATCATATCATGGCATTTTGCATGCATTCATATTTTTGTAATGTTTTATTGATTGAATTATTGTTGTTGTATTGTTCTTTGTGTAGATTGTGTGGATTGTGAAGTTTGTTGCTGTGAGGATTGTACCTATTCCCCTAGCTACCAAGGGAAGTGATATTTCGTCTCATGTCCTATTATTTTCACTATTGCACTAGTGTTATTTTGGTAGATCTTAGCATGATAGGATTATTTATATGTTACTATGCTATGCTACCCTATAGACTATATCTTGGTAGTATCTCCTAGTTGAAAGACTTCGTATGCTAGAGTGCTTAACCATGCTATTAGAATTCGTGGGTGGAAAATACATATAAGATAGTATGGAAAGACATTATTTTGTTTGACTAAGAAAAGAACTAATATTAATGAAATACCTGGGTGGAATGGGACTTGCTTGGATTATGTTGAGTGATTACTTAGGGACCATGTCTATGGTCAGCTGATGTATCACACTTGTGCATGGCCACCCAGGAACAAAGAGATTGGAGACGTTCTTGTCACGAAGCTTCCAGTGCAGCCACATGGCATATGGGCTCTCCCTTGACCAACTAAGTTGCAAGAACTCAGAGAGACGGACAAAATGTGGTAGATGTGGTAGGATGGAACGCGTCCGTGGTGGTCTGAGGGATTGCTTCTGAAAAGTCTTGTCTCGATGCATGTCGAGTCTTGTGGGGAAAGTGCACCACCTCTCGAGAGGGTAAAACTAAGTACTTAGCCGTGTCCCCGGTTATGGACAACTTCTGAGCCTCAAGACAGTGAAGCAGTTCAATAATCTCCTCATCCAAATTTATCTAAGTTAAAACTTGTGGGTGAACATGGGTAGAGGTTCAGTGATGTCTATCATTGGTACCTTAGTGTTTGAATGAGAAAACTTACTCTTCAAAAACTATAAGTTAAACTAGCTTTTAGCAAAGTCAACCAAAACCCCACTTAGCCATATATTCATGTAGTTGTTGGATTATACTAAGTATCTATGGTATCACTTGCCAATACAATTCCAAATGTATTGACCCTTGTGGCTATAACTTAGTATGTTGCAGGATACTCTGATGATGCGTAGGGTTGCGGGTCTACACTCGACATGTTTGCCTGTGGCGCATGAAGACGAAGACTCTATTATTATGCTATGTAATGTGAACCTTAAGTATCTTAGCCTTGGGCTAAGTGAGTTGTAAGAACCTTTATATTCCTAGATATGCGATGTAATAATGACCTTTGTTTCTGTGTACTTCATCTTAAACTGTGGGTGCTAGCATATCGATCCAGGGACTAGCACTGCAATCACAGGGATCTTACCTTATTATGGTGAGATATTACATAAAAATATCAAATTCTTCTAAGCATTGATCAGGAGTTTTAGAGTAAGGGATATCACCTTTATCAAAGTGTTAGAGAGAGTGTACCTCAATAGTGGGTGAGTAGGGAATAGGCTTACATAATTCTTCAATAGGAGGTAAATTCTTGACATCTGCAGCCTTAATTCCCTTCTCCTTAAGACATTTCTTAGCTTCCTTCATCACCTCATCATTTAATTCAATAACCCCCTCTTCTTTGATGTGGGAATAGGCACCGGAATATTAGGTTCAGGTACAATTACTTCAGGTATAGCTGGTTCTTGAGGAGTCCAATTTTCATAGTTCTTGCTTATTTTAGCCATTAATTCCTCAGCTTCCTTAGGAGTCCTATTCTTAAAAACACAATCAACACAACTATCTAGGTATGTCCTAGATTCTTCGGTTAGTCCATTATAAAATATATCAAGAAGCTCATTCTTAGGTAATGGACTTCCAGCCTGTGCATGAATAAAGCACAAAACCTCGCCCAAGATTTAGGCAATACCTCTTTTTCTCCCTGTTGAAAATCAAAAAGTTCCTGCAAAATAGCATGTCTAGCACTAGGAGGAAAATATTTCTGCAGGAAAGTACTAATCAAGCACTCAGGGCTATCAATAGATCCAGGAGGTAAATTACTAAACCAAGTTTTAGCTTCTCCTTTTAGTGAAAAGGGGAAAATCTTAGCAACAAAGTAAGTACGCATCTTAATATCATCAGAAAACAAGCCACTCATGGTAGAAAGTTCATTCATATGTGCCACCGCACTTTCATTCTTAGTCCCACAAAAAGGTTCTTTCTCGACAATAGCTATGTAAGATAGATCGAGAGATAAATCATAATCTTCATCTATAATGTTTATGGGAGAAGCAGCAAACTTAGCAATAGGAGACAATTTGGGTCTAATAGTATGCCTCTCAAGGAGACTCTTAGCAGCGCTCCTATCATGGGTGTTTTTACATTCTTTAATAAATTCATCGGTCATCTCAACATAACCATCTTCAATATCATAACTTTCACTAGACTTAGGTGAACTAACAGGTGTGGTAGTGTCTTCATTAGGAGTTTCAGTATTTCCAACTATAGTTCTAGCAATCGTAGCATCTAGGAAAGGACCTAATGAACCACTTTTATCAAGCACAGTAGAAGCAGCATCATAAGCATCAGAAGTTTCAGATTTAGCAGTAGTAGCAGTGTGTGTAGCATGTGTATGTGGTTGTGTAATGAGCTTACTTATAACAGATGGTGAATCAAGGGTAGCAGAGGTGTTTAGAACCGTACCTCTTCTTGTAGTGGATGGTAAGATAGGAAATTTTCCATCACGAGACTTACCCATGATGGATGGATAGCAGCGAACAATAGAGAATCCAAGTGAACTTGATAAATAAAGCTATGCTCCCCGACAACGGCGCCAGAAAATAGTCTTGATGACCCACAAGTATAGGGGGTGTATCGCAGTATGTTCAAGGGAAGTGAAACCCAATTTATTGATTCGACACAAGGGGAGCCAAAAAAGATCTATAAGCCTTAACAACTGAGTTGTCAATTCATCTGCACCTGGAAACAATCTTGCTCACAGCAGTTTATCAGTAGCAACAGTTTTATAGTAGGAATAGCAAATTAGTAGCAGCAGTAAAGTAAAGACAGTAGTAACAATAGCAGTAAACAGTAGGATTCGAGTGCGGTAGGCATAGGGATGGATGTACGGGCGTTGCATGGACAAGAAAATTCACATGGCAATCAGAACATAGGGCAATTGCAGATAAATAAGATAAAGCATCCAAGTACTAGATAATCCTAGGCATGTGTTCCATATATAGTCATACGTGCTCGCAATGAGAACTTGCACAACATCGTTTGTCCTGCCAGCCCGTTTGCAGCGGGGCCTCAAGGGAACTACTGGCAATTAAGGTGCTCCTTTTAATAGAGCACCGAAGCAAAGCATTAACACTCCGTGAACACATGTGATCCTCACATCAAAGCCATTCCCTCCGGCTATCCTGATTTCTATCACTTCGTGTCCATTGGTTCCAAACAACAACGTGTATATACAACTTGCAGATAAGACCATAAACAATACTATCATAATGAATCAATAACATGTTCAGATTCGAAATCATGGCACTCGGGCCCTAGGGACAAGCATTATGCACAAAAAGTCGCAACAAAGTCATAAAGCACTAATAAAAGATACTAGGCACCATGCCCTAACAATCTGATGCCATTACATGAACGATCTCATCCAATCCCTACCATCCCCATAGCCCTACAGCGGGGGATTACTCACTCATAGATGGGGGAAACATGGATGGTCGATGGAGAAGCGATGGTGATGATCTCCAATTCCCCATCTTGGCAGGGTGCCAGAACAGAGTTTCTGGTGCTGTTTCATGAAATCTGGTGGTGGTGGCGGAGCGGAACTCCTTCTGGAAAAATGTCGAACCCCTCGTAGTTTTTAGGTCAGAAGGCTTCTTATAGGCGAAGAGGGAGACCGCGAGGGTGCCAGGTGGGCCCACACCACCCCCTGGCGCGGCCTGGCCTGGCCCGCACCACCAGGTGGTGTGGCCACCCCTGGCTCTTCTCCGTCTCGTATTCTGGCTCCTAGGGTCTTCGGGTGAAATAGGATTTTTGGCATATTTTCCGGGATTTTTCCTGATAGTTGATTTTCTGCACAAAAATTAGACACCAAGGCAAGTTTAGAGGAGAAACAATAGCAAAAGTGTTCGGGAAAGTAGATACGTTTTGGACGTATCAGTGAACAAGAGACATCTTTCCCGCGGAGCGCCATCGCGCTACGGGATTCGGCCAGGAGCTCTACTTCCGCAACTTCTGCTGGATTGGGGAAGCGGGAGTCATCGCCAGGCACCAGATGTATGTAACTCCCTACGAGGTGTCACACTTGAGGCACTACAAGTCGTTGGAGCCACAGGAGCGCAATGACTTCAACACGACCTTGAGGTCGGCTTCGGCTTGTCTACATCAACCATGCTCTCCTGAGCGTTGACAACGCTTTTCGGTATTCAAGGGTAAGTTCGTGAAAAGCCCCTCCCATTACTGCTTTACTAATAAATAGGTCCTAGCAACAAAGGGGTTCAGGGGCGTAGAGTAAAATTTTATTGTTTTCATACGCGAACCCCTATAGTGGTATCAGAGCTAGATCTATGTGTAGTATTACTAGTACGGGTAGAACACATGAGATGTAGCGTGTGGGCGTTGATCTTTTAGTTGTTACCCTCCCATGTGTACTTTTGTATACCACATCAATGCTTGATGAAGCGGCCCCAACCGACTTTACGCGTTCATTCTTGAGACTGGTCCACGCTTGACATATGGCTTGTACCATATAAAGTGGCGTTGGGGGCTGTCTGTCTCTCTCGCATTTAATGGTATACCATTTGCAACAGAGGGCCCCGAAAGGGGTATAGTATAGACAACTACTTGATCAGAGTTTTGGTGAAAGTTCGTAGGTAAGAACAGTTCTTGTGCGAAATCCCATTCAGCTAAGCAAAACATGCAAAGATAAAGTAGATGCGTCTAACTTTGTTTTGCAGGGGGCGTTGTGATGTGATATGGTTGTGGAAAACGTAAAGTACATGCCTTATGTTGCTAAGTAGTAGTAGACGGTCACTAAGGTGACATACTACCACGTCGGAAGACACCGGTACCCTGGTGCCTACGGTGTCGGAACCCTGTCGCCGAAATCTGGAGGCGCGGGATGGAGATCATGACGAGAAGGACCATATTACATCACTATTGCATTCAATGTTATTGTTTGTATAACTTATTGTGTGCTAGTATTAGATACTCGGCGGTAGCCTAATAAGATGATCCCTATTAAAATACCAATGATTGAGTTCTCCCTTAGTGTGCACCACCAAGAAAGTTCTTCTGTATGAGGCAGGCCATGACGATTGGGTGTCAGACATATCTACATTTGCATACAGTGGGTGTAAGCCATGTTGCATAGCGAATGCACTAAGGTTGAGCTGAAGAGCCTAGCATGTGTAGACATGTCCTCGGAACACGAATGGTCGAAAGATCGAGCACGAGTCGCATGAATGATTTGACCGACGTTTAGGCGTCCACCCTAACACCCACATTGATGGCCGTGACGATCGGGGGAGATGTGGGGAAAAGGGGTCGTGTAATCACGAGAACCCTTTAGGGGATAGGTGTTTTTACTGGAGTTATTATTTAACTCATTTAATTATAAACTTAGTCTAAATTCCTTTTGCAATTATAAATATATAATATGGTTCTCCCTGATGCTACCTTACCTGTTGATGATTGGTTAGATGGAGAGAAGCTTAGGCTAGATGGATCCAACTTCCCCATGTGGGTTGCGCGTCTCCATGTTCTCCTTAGCGAGAATGACGTGGTCGACTATATACTCAACGAGATGGATTTGGAGCAGCCTAGTATCTTAGAGACCTCAGAGCAGCGGGACGACCTTTATTATAGTCGTGAGATGTCCACCTTCATATCAGTTACGATGTGTTACGGGATAGTGGATGAGTTGTGGCCAATCGTGGGTAATCTTGACCCTCGTGCGGTAATGGTACATCTTAGGACACATTTCATGGAACAAGCACACATATGGCAGCATGAGCCGATGGGAGATTTCCTCTCCATTAAGATGGAAGAGAACTCTTCACTTGAAGACCACTTGGAGCGCATGCATGATGCGTACATGAGGCCAACATACTTCCTGGATAGCTGGATGGCGAGCTCTTTTGCAAATGGCATTGTGTTGCGATCGCTGCTACCAAGCACATGCTAGGATTTGCATTATGAGAGGCGACACGGAAACACCGGATTTCCACGAGTTCATATCACATTTCAAGAATGTGAAGGTTGAACCCATTATCCTAGAGGTCATTGATGACAAAGGTATATATTTGATATAAAATTTTATAAATGTTATAATATTGCAAACACATATTGCAGTGTTAAGTATATTTGATACTTATCCTGTTTTGCTGAAAACAGGTCCTTCTGCATGAGAGTTACTTGCTGGAGAGGAGGTGAGGTTGCGTGTTGATGGCGAGCATGATGATGATGGCCAATGACACTCTCCCTCAACATTTATCATTTAGTTTATTGTTTTAGGATGATTATTGTAATCGATAGATTATGAACTTCTTTAGTGTGTCTTACACTTCGTGAGACGGTTATTCATATGAGTTTATAACAAACAGTTGTTCTACTTTTATGAATGATTTATATTCATGTTCATATCTTGTTCGCTTATGTATGAATTATCCTGGTTTTAAAACTAATTGATAATGCATGAACATTTGTAAAATATTAAAATGCCTTGATAATACCCAACTTAATGATATATTAATTTTGAATGAAACCATTGTTTGAATTCAAATTTATGTTGATAATATGTGAAAGACATTCGATTTCTTGTCACATATGAATCATTCCTAAGTTCGGCAAAATAACTTAAACACCGTGTATTACATGAATATGAAGTGTTTGATGAATTGTTAAAAGAGAATACATATTCCATGTATTGTGTTTTAACAAAATGGAGATTATCATTATACACTTGTTTAAATTGAGTAAAGAAGTTTACTAAAGGAAACATAAGTTATGAAACAATTTGATATGATCAAATTATTTCATCAATAAAGGGTATTAAAGTTAAAAGAGAATCTAATTACTACGATTTGATCAATAGTAATGAAATCCGACTTTATAAGATTGGCATAAAGAAAATTGTGGAATGCAATGCGTTTGAAATGTCAAAATGCAAAGCATCACAATGTGATATTAGATATCAAGTGGGTGAATAGATAGCGCCAAATAAATCGTTGTAGTGTAGATGTAAAGACAATTAGTTAGAAATAGTTGGCACTCAATTAGAATATATAGTGAACCATCTGAATTTGTGAGATCGGCGCCATATATTGTATGGATCATCGTGAAAGTTTTGGGGTTATACGATATAACCAAAACAAAAGAGAATAAGTCCTTGTAGAGTATTCATTGGAAACTTTGAATACGAAATCTATGGCTAGAACCAAAAGAAAGGAAAAATTAGTATTGCTCAAAGTTTTGGTGCTTTTTCGAGAAAGTTTATGTTATCGAATGTGAAGCTTATGGAAGATAGTGAAAAACATGATGAGGATTCAAAACCCTACATTAGAGTGTTGAGAAGCACAACGGAAAGCGTTCCTGAACGATTCTGTTCATAAAGGAAAGAATCAATGATAATGATCATTGTGTTTTCCCCACTAGTGTTTTCACTACATATAGTAGGATTCAAAATGTACTCCACATCTTGTATGGATACATTTGAGAATCATTTGTCAGGATTACTGGAATATGACATACCTAGGAACTACTAAGGAAATAACGGTAAACTAAAAATTATGAGAAATCCTAAAGCAAAATTCACTTAAGATTAGAAAGCAATTCATTATTGAATCTTAACAAGTAAAGGGGTTACTTGAATTTTCCAAACGACTACAAAGTCATGAAGGAAAAGGTGAAAGACAAAGACTCAATTTGTCATGAATAATGTATTGGACAAATTCAAATGAATTTAATTCAAGTGTGCTGAAAGTCTAGTGGATTTAAAACTAGTAAGGTACTAGTATCTCATAGTAAATCTCTCAGTTTGATAATTGATCAAAGGATTTTGAAGTTGTTCAAAATTGTGAGTGGATATGCAATTTGCATAAAATTGTGTGGGAGCTTGATGGCTCAAAATGTAGAGGTCGTTGGGAACCCCAAGAGGAAGGTATGATGAGCACATCAGCAAGTTTTACCTCAGTTATGAAACCAAGGTTATCAAACCAGTAGGAGTAAGGAAACAACTCCAAGGTGTTGCTAACAACTTGGAATCCTGCACAACACAGCCACCGAACTTCACCCCAACATACAATGAGGTTGTCAATCTCACTAGTTTTGCTGAAAACAAAGGATTAAACATATAGTGTGGAAGATAGTAATTGCTTGTAGAAAGTAAATCAGTAAATGGTAAAGAATAGATGGTATATCAATGGTAAAGGAATGGACAGGGGTCCACAGTTCACTAGAGGAGTTTCTCCTTAAGATAAATAGCATGTTGGGTGAACAAATTACAACAAGGCAATTGACAGATTGAGAAAGCATAACAATGCATATACTAGACATCTTGACTCCTATGAGATTTGATTGGGCATTATAACATAATACATAGAACGTAATCCAACTACATCTATGACTAATAATACACCTTCCAGTTATCATCCGAACCCCTTTCAGTATTAAGTTGCAAGCAAAAGATAATTGCATTAAGAAAAGTGTGTAAAGTAAACAATACAATTGCCCCATGGACAAAGGATTGTTGTTTTCTCCATAGTAGCAACAACATATCTACAACCTTAGAGATTTATGTCACTTCCCCAGATTACTAGAGGCATGAACCCACTATCGAGCATAAATACTCCCTCTTGGAGTTGCAAGAATCTACTTGGCCATGATAATTACTAACAACGGAGAGCATGCAAGATCACAAATAACATAGGCATGATAGAATCAATAATCAATCTGACATAGTATCTCAATATCCATCGGATCCCCACAAACACAACATGTAGGATTACAAATAGATGATCTTGATCATGAACGGAGCTCACAAGATCTAAACATGATAGCACAAAGGAGGAGAACCAACCATCTAGCTACTATATGGACCCATAATCCAAGGGTGAACTACTCATGCATCACACCGGAGGAAGGCATGGTGATAAAGAAGGCCTCCAGGATGATCTCTCCCCTCCAGCAGGGTGCCGGGAAGAGCTTTGCATCCCCCTCGATCTAGGGATGGAGATGGCGGCGTCTATAGACTCTTTCGTGGATTTCTGATCGAGTGTTTAGGGTTTTTGTCTCAGAGTGGCGGCCTGAGGGGCGAGGTTGGTGGCGGCCTGAGGGGCGAGGTTGGTGGCGGCCTGAGGGGCGAGGTTGGTGGCGGCCTGAGGGGCCCACACCAGGTGGCGGCGCACCCAGGGGGCGCACCACCCTAGGGTGTGGCCGCCTCGGTGCCCTACTTCGGCTGCCCTCCGGACTCCATGTTCCTTCTGGTAAAATATTGACTTTGGCTTTTCTCCCGTCAAATTCCGAGAATATTTCCTTACTAGCTTTTCTGAAACCAAAAACAGCAGAAAATAGGCAACTGGCACTATGGCATCTTGTTAATAGGTTAGTTCTAGAAAATGTATAAAAATACCTTAAAGTGTGAACAAAACATAAAAAAGTTGATATAAAACAAGCATGGAACATAAAAAATTATAGATACGTTTATGACACATCAACATCCCCAAGCTTAACTCCTGATTGTCCTCGAGTAGGTAAGTGATAAAAAAGAATAATTTTTGAGGTGACATGCACCATCACAATCTTGATCAAGGTATTTGACAAGCATTGATAGCTGGGATCAAATTACTCTAAACATGAACATGAAAGATAGAGTTCTAACAATAAGACATAGCAACTATGTTGTAACATGAAAAGGTACAATCAAAAGATCATGAATAATAATGCGTTGAAAGACGTTTGTTTGTTTCACATATACAAAAAATAATAAGAGTGGTATTCAGCTTGTCTCTGATGGTATAGCAAAACATAAATGCATATGACAACTTCAAAGTTCATAAGGGTGACTAGATAGAAATAATCTAAGAACAAGCAATATCAAAGTTATGAAGCCATATCAAGAACAATGCACATTAAACTTAGAATAACCACTATGCTCTCTCAATTGGTGCATAAAGATAGAAGATGGAGACTCAACATAAAAGTAAAAAAGAAAGGCCTTCATAGAGGGAAGCAGGGATTTCAAGTTTCATAAAGAGCTTCCAAAAATTATGGTACTTATTAGCTTTCAGCTCTCATTGCCCCTATCATAAGCATCTTGAGGTGATTAAGGTTAAAGTGACACAAATATGAGGATATGCTTGACAAGTTATAAGTTGAAAATCTCATGCCCCTTGCTTACGAGTACCGAACCTCATGCTACTCAACTTTAGTCACAAGTAAGTTCTTGTAATTGTAAGTACATTTATATCATGGAGAACCGCCAATTGGGTACCCCTTGCTCCATTACACAGGAGCTATCCCATATCAAAATGACAAGGCAACAGACAATGAGCATCTCAAGAATCTTTTCATTTGCTATTTGCATGGGTTTTTATTGAGGATTCTTCACAGAATGCTCACTATGGTTATGCTGCAAGTTTCCACCATGATTATGCATGGCTTAGGCAGCCGCTGATACGTTGCTAACGTATCCATAATTTTTGATGTTCCATGCTTGGTTTTATCTACTTTCTTATGTTTTGTCCACACTTTGGAGTACTTTCTATACACTTTCTTGTACTAACCTATTAACAAGAGCCACAGTGTCAACTGCCTGTTTTCTGCTATTTTTGGTTCCAGGAAAGTCAGAAAACGAATATTCTCGGAATTGGACAGGACAAAAGCCAAAGTCAGTTTTTCACCGAGGGACACCCGGAGCTAGAATACGAGACGGAGAGGGGCTAGGGCCTGGCCACACCACCTGGCCACGCAGCTAGGCTTGGCCCGCGCCAGGGGGTGGTCTGGCCGCCCTAGGCACCCCTCGGCATCTCCTTTTTCCTATAAGATGCCTCCGATACAGATACCCTAAGTAACTGATCAAAATTCCACGAGAGAGTCTATAGCCGCCGTCATCTCCATCCCTAGATCGGGAGGGATCTGAAGCTCTTCCCGGCACCCTGTCGGAGGGGAGAATTCACCCTGGAGACCTTCTTCATCACCATGCAAGCCTCCGGTGTGATGTGTGACTAGTTCATATCTAGACTACGGGTCCATGTAGTAGCTAAATGGCTGGTTCTTCTCCTTCGTGCTATCATGTTTAGATCTTGTTAGCTCCATTCATGATCAAGATCATCTATTTGTAATTCCTACATGTTGTGTTTGCGGGGATCCGATGGATATTGAGATGCTATTTCAGATTGATTATTGATTCTATCATGTCTTTGTTATTTGTGATCTTGCATGCTTTCCGTTGTTAGTAACTATCTTGGCCAAGTAGATGCTAGCAACTCCAAGAGTTAGTATTTATGCTCGATAGTGGGTTCATGCCTCTAGTAATCTGGGGAAGTGATAAAAATCTCTAAGGTACTAGATGTGCTATTGCTACTAGGGAGAAAACAACAATCCTTTGTTCATAGAATAATCATATTTTTTACTTTACACGCAATGCGTAATGCAGTTATCTGTTGCTTCTAACTTAATACTGGAGGGGGTTCGGATGATAACCTGAAGGTGGATTATTAGTCATAGATGTAGTTGGATTGCGGTCTATGTATAATGTTGTAATGCCCAATCAAGTCTCAAAGGAGTCAAGATGAGTAGTATATGTATATTGCTTTCTCGATGTTTGTCAATTGCCCCGCTGTAATTTGTTCACCCAACATGTCATCTATCTTAAGGAGATCCACCACTAGTGAACTATGGACCCCAGTCCTTTCTTTTACCATCAATCCACAATCAACTGTTTACTACTTTCTGTTTACCTTCTGCAAACTATTAATTTCGTCCACTCGATACGTTTAACCCTTTGTTTTCAGCATAACCGGTGAGATTGACAACCTCATCGCAAGTTGGGGACATAGTTCTGTGGTTGTGTTGTGCAGGTCTCCACATTGCTGTTGGCACCGGTAGTGCCCCATGCCAAAGTTCAGCTAGTAACACCTTTGGGGTGTTTCCTTGCTCCTACTAGATTGATAACCTTGGTTTCATAACTGAGGGAAAACTTGCTGCTATGCTCATCATACCTTCCTCTAGCGGGCTCAATATATTTTGGGCTAAGCAACTGATTTTCTAGCGCCGTTGCCGGGGAATGAAGAAGAAGAAGCTCCCACGTCAACCACGCGCCATCAAAGTGATTTTCTGGCGCCGTTTCCGGGGAGTCAAGGACATCTTCACAAGGGGCAATCTCTTTACTTTGTTATTTTTGTTTTGCTTAGTTTATTTTTGCTTTGTTTGCTTGTTTCTTTATCAAAAACACACAAAAATAGCTTTACTAGTTTGCTTTATTTATTAAAAACACACAAAAAATTAAGTCTTTATGTAGTTGTTACCTCTTTCTTAGCTCACCATGTTGATCCCTAAATTCACCCCGAAAGACCTTTCAATAGGTAGTGGTTCTATAATTAGAAAAGATAATATTGAATAATTTTTTAATCATGTTAGTAAACATGAGGATATTAAGGATAGATCCCTTGCTGAGCTTGCTCCAAATTATGAAATTGCTGCAGCTTCTTTAGTTCACATGTTGGAATCTAGGTTGTTTAATCTTAACACCTTAATGCAATTAATGTTTCTTAAACTTAAATAAATTGATGACCCTAAAAAAGAGAGACTTTATTCTGGAAACTTTGCTTAAGGAATTCTATGATGTTGCCAAGGAAGCTAGAAAAGTCTTTGAACGTTTTAATATGATAGGATCATGTGTAGATGTTGTTGGTACATGAGAAAAGATGAATGAAACCGAACCTAATGGGGAGGAAATTAAGATACCAATATCTTTCAAACTTGTAGCAATGCATGAAGCCATAGAAAAGAATCTTGATTGGATTGTTCCTAAAAACCCGTTTGATGAAAATAGTGAACCCAAGAGTATTGAGAGTGGATCCTATAGAACTTATTTGGATGAGATACCTTGATGTGTTGAAGATATTTCTGGTATCAATCTTAATGCTTTTTCATTTGAGAACACTTGAACCTTTTTCTTGCTTCTTATGCCTAACTTAAAGGCGTTAAAGAAACGTACTTATTGGGAGATAACCCAAAAGTTTTAGATGAGTCTTGGAAGTTATTACTTAAGTAATAACCGCTCCTTATCCTTTTTATTTGATTTTTGTGCCAAGAGTAACCTCTAATGAGAGAGAATTAATGATTGGGAAAGTTGCTGTCCTGAAACAGATTTCTATGCTTCACCGTAAAAATTCGTGTAAAATCTCCGTACATACTTTTGAGGCGTGAATTTTTGTGCCTCTGCCCCAGGTTGTTATCTAACTTTTGTTAGATCAACACTTTTCTATTTGAGCAACAGAAGGTCTTCAAAAAAATTCGTCTTTACCTGCTGGTCTGTTTTGACAGATTTCTGCCTTTATTTGCATTTGCTTCTTGTTGGTTCCTTTTTGAGTTCTTTTGGGGAATTGAGCTTTTTGACGGAAGTGCTACAGTAGCTTGTGTTTTAATGGAAGTTTTATTGGTGTTGGAACTGAACCTAAAGACTTATTATCTTGATGCACTAATGTTGTTAATAAAGATTGTGTGAAGTTTTGTATGAAGAAAAATTTTAGTTGTATGGAAGGAATGAGTAATGAGATGAAGAATGGACTAAAATTCAATCTTGGGGATGCCACCCGTGTCACCCCAAGAAATATCCAAGAAGTACAAGCGTCAAAACTTAGGGATGCCCAAGGCATTCCCTTCTTCATCAATAAAGATCCCAGGTTTCTTCCAAACGTTTCATTTTTATTGTTTCATGCACAGTTGTGTTGTTCTTTGACCGTCCTCTTTTTCGTTTTTATTTTGGTTTTTATTTGCTTGGATTGCTTAGTTTGCTGAATAAATTGGCTGGACCGCCTCTTTAATGCATTGGTTTTCAAATAGTTTGGTTTGGATTGGAAAAGAGTAGGAAAGTTCATGCTTTAGTGGTAAAGAGAGCTTGTTTTTTACTGTGGCTTATGCTTTGTCATTCCATGCTTGATATTGTTTTGGATTTATGCTTAGTATTCTTTGTTGTAGCATGACATGTTATAGACAATTGAGATTGCTTAATGTGCCTTTGAAGAATCATGTGTTGTTTTAGCATATTAAAGCATAGTATTGTGGTATTCTCCTTTGATGCTTTATTTGGGTTGACTTGGCGCATGCTCACACCATGTTATGACTATCCCAAGTCACCATAAGCCTTTATGATCCTTTAGTTTTCAACTTGTAGTATCACTTTATGCTTTGATTAATGATGTTTTGTCGCTCTACATGATTATGGCCATTATTGCTCTCTTAGTTGGTCGCTCCCAGTCTTTTGCTAGCCTCCATAACTAAGTATGATTTCCACTCATGCATCCAAATCCGAAAACCAAGTTATTCCAAAGATTCCACCATACCTACCTATTAGCATATTCTATTCCAAGTATATTCATGTTTTTGTCTACCTTCCGAATTAAACTTGTTATGAGAAAACTAGTGATTAAAGCTCTCACGAACTTGATGGCACACTTTACTTTTCTTTCACTTAATAAACTTGAACCATTGCGTCCATCTTTGTTGCGTATATGCTTGCGCTTTATAAGTTGAAGTTAGCAGAACCATGTATCATGGGGAACACTTTCAACATTGCACTTGTACATTGTACCCCGTTGATATCATGTTCTTTTGCTTATGGATCCCGACGGTGTGAAATAAAAGGGGAACTTGTAAGATCATGGAGTTTGTATTTGTGTTAGAGAAACGCCTAGGCCGCTAGCCTAAGCCATGCCTAATCATGGTGGAAACTTGTAGCATAACCATAATGACCACTCTATGAATCATCCTCAATAAAAACCTATACAAATAGCAAATAAAAAGATCGCTGAGATGCTCATTGTCTGCTTGCCTTGTCATTTTGATTATGGGTTGGCTCCTGTATCATGTGCAAGGGCTACCCCGTTGACGGTTCTCTATGATACATATGTACTTACAATGACAAGAGCTTACTTGTGACTAAAGTTGAGTAGCATGAGGTTCGGTCTTTGTAAGTAAGGGGCATGATATTTCGGTTTATAACTTGTCAAGCATATCCTCTTAGTTGTGTCACTTTAACCTTAATCACCTAAAGATGCTTATGATAGGGGCAATGAGAGCTTAAAGCTAATAAGTACCATAATTTTTGTAAGCTCTTTATGAAACTTGAATCCCTACTTCCGTCCATGAAGGCCTTTCTTTTACTTTTATGTTGAGTCTCCACCTTCTATCTTTATGCACCTACTTTGAGAGCATAGTCGCCATTCTTAGTTTTATGTGCATTATCCCAAGACTTGTTGATTGATGCATAGCTTTGATATTGCTTGTTTTAAACTATTTGTATCTGGTCACTCTTATGAACGTTGAAGGTGTCCTATGCATTTATGTTTGCTACTCTATGAGGGACAAGCTGAATGCCACTATGCTATGTTTTCTTTATGTGAAAAACAAACGTCTTGCAAAGCATTGTTATTCATGAATCGTTTTTGTGCCTTTTCATGTTGCAACATAGTTGCTTTGTCTTATTGTTAGAACTTTGTCTTTCATGTTATGATTGAAGTACTATGATCCCAGCTATCATTGTTTTACAAATACTTTGATCAAGTTTATGATGGTGCATGTCATCTCAAAAATTATTCTTTATTTTTATCACTTACCTACTCGAGGACGAGCATGAGTTAATCTTGGGGATGTTCATACATTGCTAACGTATCCATAATTTGTGATGTTCCATGCTTGGTTTTATCTACTTTCTTATGTTTTGTCCACACTTTGGAGTACTTTCTATACACTTTCTTGGACTAACCTATTAACAAGAGCCACAGTGCCAGCTGCCTGTTTTCTGCTGTTTTTGGTTCGAGGAAAGTCAAAAAATGAATATTCTTGGAATTGGACGGGACAAAAGCCAAAGTCAGTTTTTCATCGAGGGACACCTGGAGCCAGAATACGAGACGGAGAGAGGCTGGGGCCCGGCCACACCACCTGGCCGCGTGGCCAGGCTTGGCCCGCGCTGGGGGTGGTCTAGCCGCCCCAGGCACCCCCTCGGCCTCTCCTTTCGCCTATAAGATGCCTCCTATACAGAAACCCTAAGTACTCAATAAAAATTCCACAAAAGAGTCTATAGCCGTCGTCATCTTCATCCCTATATCGGGAGGGATCTAAAGCTCTTCCTGGTACCCTGCCGGAGGGGAGAATTCACCCTGGAGGCCTTCTTCATCACCATGCAAGCCTCCGGTGTGATGTGTGAGTAGTTCCTGTCTGGACTACAGGTCCACGTAGTAGCTAGATGGTTGGTTCTTATCCTTTGTGCTATCATGTTTAGATCTTGTTAGCTCCATTCATGATCAAGATCATCTATTTGTAATTCCTACATGTTGTGTTTGCGGGGATCCGATGGATATTGAGATGCTATTTCAGATTGATTATTGATTCTATCATGTCTTTGTTATTTGTGATCTTGCATGCTTTCCGTTGTTAGTAGCTATTGATACATTGCAAATGTATCTATAATTTTTGATGTTCCATGCTTGGTTTTACCCACTTTCTTGTGTTTTGTTCCAACTTTGGAGTACTTTTCATATGATTTCTTGGACTAACCTATTAACAAGAGCCACAGTGCCAACTGCCTGTTTTCTGCTGTTTTTGGTTCCAGGAAAGTCAGAAAATGAATATTCTCGGAATTGGACGGGACAAAAGACAAAGTGCCTATTTTTCCGGAAGGAATCAAGTGCCAGAATACGAGACGAAGAGGGACCAGGGGGCCACCACACCACCTGGCCGCGCGGCCCAGCCTGGCCCGCGCCAGGGGGTGGTGAGGCCAGCCCTGGCACCCCCTCGGCCTCTCCTTCTACCTATAAGTTGCCCTCGGGACGAAAACCCTAAGTGCCCGATCAAAAATCCACGAAAGAGTCTGTAGCCGTCGTCATCTCCATCCCTAGATCGGGAGGGATCTGAAGCTCTTCCCGGCACCCTGCCGGAGAGGGGAATTCACCCTGTAGGCCTTCTTCATCACCATCCAAGCCTCCGGTGTGATGTGTGAGTAGTTCATCCTTGAAGTACAGATCCATGTAGTAGCTAGATGGCTGGTTTCTCCTCCTTTGTGCTTTCATGTTTAGATCTTGTGAGCTCCGTTCATGATCAAGATCATCTATTTGTAATTCATACATGTTGTGTTTGCGGGGATCCGATGGATATTGATATGCTATTTCAAATTGATTATTGATTCTATCATGTCTTTGTTATTTAAGATCTTGCATGCTTTCCGTTGTTAGTAGCTATCTTGGCCAAGTAGATGCTAGAAACTCCAAGAGTTAGTATTTATGCTCGATAGTGGGTTCATGCCTCTGGTAATCTGGGGAAGTGACAGAAATCTCTAAGGTACTAGATGTGCTGTTGCTACTAGGGAGAAAACAACAATCCTTTGTTCATAGAACAATCGTATTGTTTACTTTACACGCAGTTCGTAAAGCAATAATCTGTTGCTTGCAACTTAATACTGGAGGGGGTTCGGATGATAACCTGAAGGTGGATTATTAGTCATAGATGCAGTTGGATGGTGGTCTATGTATTATGTTGTAATGCCGAATCAAGTCTCAGAGGAGTCAAGATGATTAGTATATGCATGTATTGCTTTCTCGGTGTTTGTCAATTGCCCCGCTGTAATTTGTTCACCCAGCATGTTGTCTATCTAAGGAGAGCCACCTCTAGTGAACTATGGATCCCGGTCCTTTTACTTTACATACAATCTACAATCTTTTACTACTTTGTGTTTACTTTCTGCAAACTTTTACTTCTTTCCATTCAATACGTTTAATCCTTTGTTTTCCGCAAAACACGGTGAGATTGACAACCTCATCGCAAGTGGGGGACAAAGTTCTGTGGTTGTGTTGTGCAGGTCTCCATGTTGCTACTAGTACTGGTAGTGCTCACTGCCAAAGCTCAGCTAGTAACACCTTTGGGGTGTTTCCTTGCTCCTACTGGTTCGATTAAACCTTGGTTTCATAACTGAGGGAAAACTTACTGTTGTGTTCATCATACCTTCCTCTTGGGGTTCCCAACGAGCTCTACATCAACTACGAGTCAGCAAGATTTTTTCTGGCACCGTTGCCGGGGACTGAAGAACAAGAAGAAGCTCCCACGTCAACTACGCACCAGATCTTTTCTAGCGCCGTTGCTGGGGAGTCGAAGACATCTTCACAAGGGCAGCCGCCCAGGCGTTTCTCTGACACACATACAAACTCCATGAGCTTACAAGCTCCCCTTTTATTTCACACCACCGGGATCCATACACAAAATAACATGATATCAACTGAATGATAAGTGCAATGTTGAAAGCGTTCCCCATGGTACATGGTTCTGCTAATTCACAACTTATAAAGTGCAAGCATATAAGCAACATAGATGGACACAATGGTTCAAGTTTATTAAGTGCAAGAAAGTAAAGTGTGCCATCAAGTTTGTGAGAGTTTTAATCACTAATTTTCACATAACAAAAGTTTAATTTGGAAGGTAGATAAAATCATGAATATACTTGGAATGGTGTAACACACCGTGCATAGAAATTTATAGTGGACTCTTTGGAATAACTTGGTTTTCTTGGGGGTTGGATGCAGGAGTGGAACTCACACTTGGTACAGGTGGAGGCTAGTAAAAGACTGGGAGTGACCAACTACGAGAGCAATAATGGCCATAATCATGCAAAGTGACAAAACATTATTAACTAAAGCATAAAGTGATATTACAAGTCAAAAACTAAATGATCATAGAGGCTAAGGTGATTGGTATAGTCTTAACATGGTGTATGCATGTGCCAAGTTGTAGCATCCCAATTGTCTAACAATTGTAATGCTACTTGGTCTAGTAATATAATGGCTACTTCCTATATATAATTGTTGCATCATAATTATATCATGCTCATGTCATCATGCCACCTTGCATTTGAGCATCATATAAAACCCTTTTGATTTGGTTCTTCTCTCATATACATTATTAATTGAAGTTGGCTCTTGATATATTGTATTTGAATCTTGATAAATGCTTGATGCCCAAGTTGAGTAGGGGGCATATTTTTTTTATTCCACTCCATCACCTTTCTTGGTCATCACCTTATAATTCCACCATCCTAATTACCCATGAGCTTTTATTTTCTTTTGGGTATTTAATCTAGCTCATGGAAGAGAGGATGGACCCAATTTCATTTTATTTTGCTTGGCCTTTATTCCATAATTTGGTAATGCATGGGAATCATGCCTTGTTAATTATTTTGTTTTCACAAGATTAAAACTTGGCATTTAATGCCTTTGCATGGGCCATGCAACCATCACCATTTCTTTTCTTTTGGCTTGTCTTTGGTGTTGAGTGGATCCTTTTCCTTGTGAGGCTTTTCTCTTCCTCTCACCAGCTCCACCTCTTCACCCTCACCATCCATGCCATGCATGATCATGTGAGACACTATCCACACCTTTTATTTTTTTTCTCCTATACACTTGCTCATGCCATGATCATACTACCTTAAAGAAAATCCTACACCATGTCCTCTCCTTCCTCCCCTTCTCACCCTCCATCCATGTATGACCTAGTGTGGTTATAACCAAAACCTAAACACCCTACCTCTCTCCCAAAACCCTAATTTTAAACTAACCCTAACTCCATACATTCCCCATGCCGGGGCTGGCCCCTCTTCCTCTCCCTGCCAGCAGGTCCCACCTAGCCCTCTCTAACCATGCGAGCTACCCCACCCCTTCTCCTAAACCCTAACCTGAGCCACCCTCTCTAACCAACCCTAGCTCCTAACCGAGCTCCCTTCCTTTTTCACTCTCTCTCCCTGCCATGAGGCCCCAGCCCGATCCTCCCTCCTACCTTGACCACTTCTCTCTGCTGGCCCACCGGCAGCCCCAACCCTCTCCTCCCACGGCGTGCACGTGAGAGCAAGGGAGAAAGGTGGCCGAAGCCACATTTACACGCCGTCGCCCCCACGGCATCTCCCAGCATGCCTACTTCCCTCCTTTTCCACCTCCTCTCCTGCGCTTCTCCCAGATCCGCAGATCCACCCCAGGGCCTTGCCCTCTCCCCTCTTCTTCTCCACCGACACCACCCCAGGGCCTTGCCCTCTCCACGGTCACCGTCAGTACTGTCGCCGCTCCCTCGTCCCAGCGGGCGTGGTAGACGTGGAGGTGGTCGAGGAGGCCGAGAGGGATCCCTTGCGTCGCCCCGTACATGCCAGCGAGGAGACGCCGCTCTGCAGCCACCAGAACCCCCGCCGTCCCGCCGCAAACCCTAGTTCCGGGAGCGTCTGCTTCCTCGACGATCTGCCGCGTCCCATTCCGATCCAACCTCTCCGCCGGACTTGCGACGCCCCACGGGAGAATTACCAGGAATCATAGGAGTACTACCCAGATCCATCTCTCGCTTCAACTGAGCTGCCAGGCAAGCACTACCACATGCTTGCATACATATAGTACCTATTGCCTCTATCTTATTCTTGCATCATCGAGTCGCGATTGCATTAAATTGAATCCCAAGTACTGCATAGCCTTTAAATTTAAACCCCACCGAAGCTTGTTCCTCCATCCCATGAGCCATTACTACAGGAGTTGTTTAAGCCATGCGAGTCGTAGCAAAGCATGTGTAGGGTATGTGGGTGTCTGATGAATAACGAGGTACCTAAACAACATAACCTGAGTAGTAGTGGGATAACTAATGAAAGAGGCGCCGGTGAGTAATATCTGCTATTTGGTTTTTCATGCTCACTTGTGTCCCGTAGGACCCCGAGTACTTGATTCCTATTCCTTGACTATTCGCACTATCCGCATCCGGGAGGCCTTATGGACCCCCTGAGCCAGAGCTTGATTCATTCTTATTTCTTGGGGACACAATTAGTTTGGGGCTTTACTACTATCCTGTACTTATGCCATGTTATTATTTAAGATTCTGCGGGGAGCACCTGTACTGTTTTGGATCGCGCCACGTTTTCGCGGTATCGACAAGCCCAGTCACATTTTCGGGGTCCTAGTCGTTTACATCTGTCGTCGCAAACCGTGGGTCCGTCTCGGAGCCAGCCAACTTCGTTGCAGGTAGCTTATTGGGGTGCCCCCCTGAAATATTTCTGAATCCTGTGATTGCTTTGTCGTGAATGCCTCGTTGGGTTTTGAGTTCGTTTTTATGAGGTTGATCGAGTGTGTGTTGCTATTCGTGCACCCCTGCAGGGTAAATCTTTCTGAAAGCCGTGTCCGCGGTTATGGATGACTTGGAGCACAGTTTCTCGATCATAGACAAGAATAACTAAAGTGTCGCTTTAATCTGACTAAGTACCTGATTATTAAATAGTGCAATACTCATGGAATGGTTATTAAAACTGCCAACGGATGGGGGTTGTTCCTCCGCTTCCTCGTTGGTAAGCGAGGAGGAGGATGGATCTGTTAATTATACTGTTATAACTGTTGTTCTTAATTCACGGACGTCCGTCTATCATTGGTTAGGCGGATGGTTAGCGAGTATCTTTAGACTTGTTAGTTATTATCTTTTGCTGCAATTGCGTCACCCCAGGTTGTGTCCCCTTTAGCGGCATAAAGACTTGCTGAGTACCCCTAGGGTCTCACACGATAAATTGTTTGATTCAGATGAACATGTGTATTCGCAAGAAGGATACTGGGTGGAGGAGACAGATGATGTTAGCAACGATCACTCGGTGTAGAGATTCCGAGAACGGGGATCCGTGAGATCTATGGGCGGGATGTGTTTATTTATGTGGCATCTTATGCCGATTTGCTTCTTATCCGTACTCGGACCTTGTTTTCTGCTTCCGCCTGGTACTCTGATGTGTGATGTATGAGGAGCTATCCTAAAATATTACCTCTATCTAGGATATTTGAATCTTGCCATATGGCGTTGCAATATTTCTATTTCTTTTAGATGGAATGGCTCTGAGGACTGTTGTATGTGGCTTGCATACATACTCACTTGTGTATGTAGTTGATCCCTTCGCCTGCAGATTACGCCGCTCGTTCTTGTCCCGATGCTCTGAAAGTGGTTAGGACGGCCGAAAGGTCTACCGTGAGTGGCCCCGGGCCCCACCGTACTATTTTAACCACTTTCATTCATCCAGGCATGTAACTAAGAGCGTAATTCACCGAGGTAGTTACACAAGTTAACCCAAATAAAGCATCGAAGGAGAAGACCACAATATTATGCTTTGTATGCTAAAACAATGCATATTCTCTCAAGACACATTAAGCACTCTCAATTGTTTGGAACAAGTCATGCTACAACAATAATCACTAAGCAGAAAGTCAAAGCAACATCAAACATGACATGATAAAGTCTAGGCCATAGTGAAAACAAGCTCCTTTTGTACCACTTACAAGCATGAAACTTCCTACTCTTTTCCAACACCAGTCAACTAATTTGAAACAACATATGAATGCGGGGGTCCAACCAATTTATTTAAGCAAACCAAACAAAATAAAACTTAAAACAAAAACAAAAACAAAAACGCTCCAAGAATAACACAATTGTGCATGAAACAATAAAAATGAAGTGTTTTGGAAGAAAACCTGAGATTTTTATTGATGAAGAAGTGGATGCCTTGGGCATCCCCAAGATTTGACGCTTTTACTTCTTGAATATTTCTTGGGGTGACACAGGTGGTATCCCCAAGCTTGAACTTTTGTCCATACTTCATCTCATCACATTATTCTTCCCTACACTTGATAATTTCCTTCATACAAAACTTCATACGATCTTCATTAGCAACATTAGTGTATTCAAGATAATAAGTCTTTGAGTTTAGTTTCAACACAAGTAAAACTTCCATTAAAACACAAGCTACTGTATCAATTCCTTCTAAAAGCTCAAGTGATCAAAGAGAAATCAAAGAGAAACAGATTAAGAGGCAAATGCAAATAATGGTAGAAATTTGTCAAAATAGACCAGCAGGTAAAACCTGATTTTTTCAAAGACCTTCTGTTGCTCAAATCGAAAAGTGCTAAACTTATGAAAGTTAGATAATAACCTGGGTCATAATCACAGAAAATTATAGCTCAATCTGACGTACAGAGATTTGTCGCGATTTTTTACAGTGAAGCACAAAAATCTGTTTCGGGACAGCAATTTCCCAAGTCTCACTTCTCTCTCATCAGAGGTTATTCTTGGCACAAAAACCACACAAAAAGGATAAGGAGAGGTTATTACTAAGGAAATAACTTCCGAGACTCAACAAAAGAAAAACATACTGAAAGTAAAAATAATTTGGGTTATCTCCCAATAGTGCTTTTCTGTAACGCCTTTCAGCTAGGCATAGGAAGCAAGATTCAAGTATTTTCAAATGAAGAAGCATTAAGATCAAATTTTGTTTTAATAGGAGAGGCAAAAGGTGTCTTCTCTCTCTTCCTAGGGAAGTTTTCTATACCTTTCTTGAGTGGGAATTGATATTTAATGGTGCCTTCCTTCATATCAATAATGACACCAACAGTTCTAAGAAAAGGTCTTCCCAAAATAATAGGACAAGAAGCATTGCATTCAACATCCAAAACATAGAAATCAATTGGTACATAGGTATTGTTAACCATAATAAGAACATCATCAATACTCCCCATGAGTTTCTTTTTAGCATTATCATCAAGTTGGACATCTAAATAACAATCTTCCAATGGTGGCAAATCAAGCATTTCATAAATCTTTTTAGGCATAATAGAGACACCGGTAGCAAGATCACATAAAGCTTTGAGATCAATATCATTCACTTTCATATTAATGATGGGTTCCCAACCATCTTCTAATTTCCTAGGAATAGAAGCCTTATGTTTCAATTTTTCTTCTTTAATTTTTATGAGAGCATATGTAATGTGTTTTGTAAAGGCCATATTCATAGCACTAGCATTAGGACTTCTAGCAAGCTTTTGTAGGAACATAATTACTTCAGAAATATTGCAACCATCAAGATCAAAATCAAAATTACCATCCAAGGTAGTAGAACTATTGTTTCCCATATTTTGAAGAATTTCAGCATTTTTATTGGAAAAGGTTCCATTGGTTTTAGGCATTGTTGAAAAAGGAATGGGGACTTCATGTGGTTTGCTAGCATCAACATTGGTGGTGGTAATAGTACAAATACTATTATTTCTAGCAATTTCATCTTCTCTTTCCCACTTAGCATGCAATTCAGCTAACAGTCTAACATTTTCACCAATTCTAACTTGTATGGCATTAGTAGCAGCAAAGGGGTATTCCATAGTTTCAGGTTTAGCAGCCATTTTATTAATCAAAGAGGATTGTGCTTCAGACAAAGATGATATTTTTTTAGCATTCGAAATTTTGGATTGCAAACCAGGAATTTCTCTATTTAAACTCTCAAGTTGATGACTAATATTTTTCAAAATAGTAGATTGTTCCTCCATGGTTTTAGTAAATAATTTATTCTATTCATATTGCATTTGCATGAAGTTTTTAGTGGCTCTTTTAACTTCTAAAATTCTTTCTTCACTAGGCATTCCAGATTTACCATGATAACTATTGATATTATTGGGAGGATAAGGCCTATAATTGTTATTACCATAAGCATTGGTGCCAAAATTAGTATTTCTAACGAAGTTCACAACACCTTGCTCTTGAGCAACCAAAGAGGCTAGGGGAACATGATTTGGATCAGTATGAGCTTTTCCATTAACAAGCATAGACATAATAACATCAATTTTATCACTCAAGGAGGAGGTTACACTACAAGAAAAGTTGGCTTTTAAACGGGTGATTTTTGTGGTTGAAGGCCCCTTTTTCGTGGCTAAAAAGTCTTCTACGACAGATGGCCATCGTGGTAAAAGCCCCGTCACAAAAGAATCTACCACGGTTTTTTTCCTGACCGTGGCAAATCACAACCTTCAGCCACGAAAACTTTTTGCGTCATAGATCTATTTGATAGACGAGTTGACTACTAACGTCATGCAAACTGCCACGTGCCAGCCGCCGTTAGCGGCCAGTTACCATCGTTAACGGCCATAGAAACCATGGCAAAAGCGAGGCCCAGCGAAGGCCCGCTAAATTCTAACTGGGCCGACCCATTAGGGGAGCCCAATAAGAAGATGGATCGTTACTGTTTTGTCCTGCACTGTTTGAAATTGGCCCAAAGTTGCAGCCTGCAGCGACCCGCGAACTTTTAGGCCCAACACTTTTTCAGCCGAAAGAAGGCCCATGATGGTCAAACACTCTGCGGCCCATTAGCAGCATGCGCCAAGTCGCTCCTGTACATTTAAGGCCTGCGGGTGGCCCATCACTCTTTATCACAGCCCAGCATGGGCGGCCTACTGACGGCCCTTGTCTGAGATGGCCCGTTACTGTTCAGGCCTGTTACTGTCTTGGCCTTTCACTGTTCTGGGCTTTAGCTATTCAGGCCCACAAGCGGCCCTTTACTGTTCTATTCTGGTAAATGTGTCGGCCTGTTACTTCCCTCGCCTGGAAATTTCTCGGGTCGTTACTATTCTGGCTTGTCACTATTCTGGCCTTTCACTGTTGCGGCCCTTTACTATTGCGGCCGACTACTGTTTTGGCCTGTTATTGTTCTGGGATTTCGCGGTTTCTTACCTATTACTGTGATGGGTTGTTTCTGTTAAGGCCTATTACTATTAAGGCATGTTACTGTTATGGCATGTTACTCTTACGACCTGTTACCATTACGTCATGTTACTGTTACGTCCAGTTACAACTTGTAGATCGGCCCATTATGTTTACGGCCTTTTACAGTTTCAGCCTTTTCTGAAGCCCATGCCAATATCATAAAATGTTTATATAATCCAGCATTTTTTACTATTCATCATCGGCCAAGTACATGACGGGCCAATAACAAAGCATGGTATAGTTCCCTAATCGACCTGCATGGCGTAGTTACCGTAACGACTACCGCATATCTGGATGGCGTCAACTAAATGCATACATGGCCTACGTGAGTTATCTAGATAGTACATCAACTGCAAACTTCTTAAAATTATTACATATTATCAAATCAAGGGAAAGAAAATCAGCATTTCAGTTGACAATCAAGTTGATAGCAGAGTCCTCAATTGATCATCTGCATCTTCCTTTGAGTGTGACAGCTACATTGGAGGAGACATGATCTTGCGACCCCCTCTTTGGTGGCGATAGCAATAATTGCACCCTGAAACTAAGTAATAACAAGTTAATACATCAAACAAGGCAAACTACTCATTTGACTGATATGACATGAGCTATGATCTGGAGTTTACAACTGGTCAATGGTTCAGTTATTGGCCAACACGTCAAAAAAACAGGATAAGCAAGCATGCATTAAACAAGCAATCAAAAAATCTGTGTGTGTGGCTTCGAATTTCAGCAAAAATAAACTAGCCAGGTCATTTCAAAAAATATATATGGAAGCAATTCTATACCCTAAAATGCAAGAGACATCGGGTGACTCGGAATTTGCGCTGAGACACAAAATGGCATGAAGTTACTGTCATAGAGAAGAATGAACCAGATAGAAATTATAACCGCATCATACGAGAACTTGTAGAGCAGGAATGCAAACCACAAATGAACTATATATTGTAGAGGATAGTTATGTCATGACTTAGGACGAACGAGACCCAAAACTGGATGCAAGATATAATGGCGTCGCTCGTGAACCTGTAGAGCAGGACAAACAAGCATTAGACAAGTGTGTCTAGAATGAAATGAGCAATCAAACAAAGTGTTTGTTAGAATTTCAGCAAATATAAACAAGCGAGGTCATTTCAGCAAATATATATGGAAGCAGTGGCATCTCCTGGAATGCATAGTCGTTGGGTGACTCAGAATTTGCGGTGAGCTACACAATGGCATGTAGTTACTATCATAGCTAAGAATCAACCAGATAGAAATTATAATGGCATCATAAGAGAACGTCTAGAGCAGGAATGCAAACCATGAGTGAACTATATAGTAGAGAACAGTTATGCCATTGATTAGGACGAACCAACACCAGATAAGGAAATAATGGCGTCGCTTGTGAACCTATAGAAGAGGCTATGCAAACCATCATGTTCATTGTTCCATTTTGGGCTCTATGCAAGAAAAAGAAAATAGTTAGTGTTGCAGCTTTTGAAGAACCAGATGGCAACAAAAAAATTATAATTGAATTAGTATGAAGAGTCAAAACGGGTAATACCAGACAGCATAACAATGCCAAGGAGGAAACAATAACAGGAACTTATCTCAGGACGAACCATATAGATTCAGTAACTATGGAGCAGGGAATCCAAACTAATATTTTCCACTGATTTTACATTTTGCAAGAACTACATGATAGCAGGCAATTACTATTGTTTGGAGTAGCTAAGAACATGTGTATGACTTCAAAATTTGTAGAGCAGCGAATGCAAACCAACATGTCTAGTGACCTACTCTGTAGTATCTAGCACGAAGAATAGGCGAATGCAAACCAAAATTTGTAGAGCAGCGAATGCAAAATTTGTAGAGCGCTTTAACTGGGTGTATAAAATGATTAGAAAAATGCAGTTCACTGCGACAGGCTTGAACCTACTGTACTGCCGACAAAACAAAAAAAGATTTGGTGATTTGGTTACCATGGTCGGATAGGCTTCTAATCATCATCCGTACCGGCACGAGTGACATCCTTGTCACCCAGGGTGCTTCGGTTGCGCCGGCTGTTTGCGTCGGGGAAGCAGATCTTGGGCGCTCGATGCCGGCTTTACCATGGTGGACGAGGTTGAATCGGTGCACTGCATGGTGGTTCAGGTATGGTACAGGTGGGGAGGATGCCGTCATCGTTGATGCAGATCTTGGGCAGTTGTTGACGGATTCGGCGCCGTGGAGGGGAAAGTGGGAAAAGGAAATCAGGTGTGGTGGACGACAACGGACTCGGTGACCAAGGTCAGGTGCAGTGGACGTCAGTGAAGCGGCAATGATGCTTTGGATGATACCGCATCTGATGTAGCTCCGATATACTGTTGGCTGAGGAGTGCATGGTGTCGAGTTCCGGCGGGCAAAGCCAACCGCGGAGAAGTGTCGTGGGAGGTTCCGAGCGCGAGAAATTTCATAGTGTTTGAAATGGAGGGGTGCGAGGGAGTGTGGACCACGTGATTTTGGTATTGTTTGAAACGGAGGGGCGCCAGAAATTTCACAGTGTTTGAAATGGAGGGGCGCGAGGGAGTGGGGACCACGTGATTTTGGTATCGCTTAAAACGGAGGGGCGCCAGAAATTTCGCAGTGTTTGAAATGGAGGGGCACGAGGGAGTGGGGACCACGTGATTTTGGCCATCTAGCAATCTTGTCCGTCCATCCCAAATCAACGGGCCATAGGGGATACCCTCCCTTCGAAGGCTCTGGCACGGACGCCTATGCAAGCAATCGCTGGGTGTCCCAGAGTAGACTGTAGGGGTAGATGTGTAGGTTACTGTAGTAGTAGACCATTAATCGGGCTAGCTGTCGTGATGTCATTTTGGCGCTCCACGAGTTCAAACTTTTACTTATGGTGTTCAGGAGTGAATGCATGCTTCGCATGACTATTTTATTGCGTGCACTCCAATAACTTACCTTATTAAAGCATAATAATATCCTGCATAATTTAGAACTTTGGTACAATACTTGGTCGACTTATTAGAACTAAACATCTCTCGGGTATTTTAGAAGTACTCTTAAACATGTTTCTAGCTTACCAAGATATCGTGTATTTTTTAATGGATGCAGTACTATGGATGGTTTTGCATGACTTTCGACATGCACAATTTTGGTTTTGCATTGTTCATATTTGACGTCTAGGCAGACAATGTACATATACCTCTCCATGAACAACGATAAGTTTCGTCATTTTTTACCTACTTTCTAAATGTTACATTAAACTACCATCATTTCCAATGATGCATGAAACGACCAAAAAAGAGTTGTGACCTTTTTTTAGTATCTAAAAATATTTTCATTGTTGATAATTATTTTTTACCATTTTATGGACCATTCCATAAAACGAAACAATGTTTTCACCATCAGGGGAAATGTTTCCATTACATGACAAAAACTAATGTCTTTATCACCAAGAATATATAGCATAAGAAATGAATTCCAACACAATAACCATATGTAATGACCTGATGTGTACAAACCTTAGTGACCGTCTAATTTGTAATTATAAGTATCAAGGAGGGAGATGCTAGATTCATTTGTGGTGGCTAGGTGCAAATTTTTAATTCAATAAATGTACTATATTCTTGTGGATACTCACAAAGACAATTGACCTCTTGTCTTAGGAGACTTGTGATAAAACTATTACTAGTAGTTCGGAAATAAGTGACTTGGCATTTATCTAGATTCGTATGTATCACTAAAATACGCCTATATACTCGTGAATATGATCTATATACTCGATCTATATACTCGTGAATCTAGACAAATCTAAGTTTCGTATTGAGGGAGTACGGCAATATTATAAATTTGCAATGTTGTCATGATAAATAATGATATTCGCTACACTACATAAACAAAACCACTTCCTTTCTTCTGTCATAGTTTTACATTTTTATACTGAATTATTTTTACTATAAAATAACACACGAAATTAGTTACTGTACACGTTAGTGATTAAGTACTTCCGCCAATTTGTATTTACATATAGAGGTAATACTACACACACAATTAACATCATAAGTAATTTCTCTTTCTCTCTTTCTAGAGGAGTTTTCTAGGTTGTCAGTTTGAAGAATCATTTGTCACATACGTAGAACTGAACAATTTAAATTATACAGTGAGTGATTGGATGGATGGACGATTAGTGCATAGAGGCAGTCGAGCTAGTAAAATGCTCAGATTTAATGGTAGATGTGAGCATAATTAATTGAGTGGCAAACCTTTTTTTGTGCGTTAGAGGCCATACGCTGATGATCCTCGCTAATCAACACAGCTCACACATAAGTGTATTTTTACGTAGTAGTAGAAACATCATCTAGGGAGACAAAGTTCAGCGTCTAGCAATCTTGACCGTCCAATCCGAAATCAACGGGTCAAAGCGGATACCTTCCCTGCAAAGGCTCTGGTGGGAATGCCTATGCAAGGAATCGTTGGCTGTCCATGGGTAGACTATAGGAGTAGCTGTGCTTATGACCCAAAGTACTGCAGAGTCCAGACAATAGCTAGGTATCCCCGACGCTAACGGTGCATTTTCTTGTCTAGACACTGGATCCAAATCCCTACACATCTAGCAAAGTAGAAAGTATGACCAAATTTAAAGATCACTCATTGACTATTTAATTATTTTTGATTTATCAGACATACTCTCCCTCCAGCCTAATTTTTCTGAAAATGCCCTCCAACCTAATTAAAGGATGTCACATATTTGACTAAATTTGAATGTAATATGTACACTAAACAGTGACTACTATACGACAAGTATATCGTTACAAAAGCTCCATAGAGAGCATTCGAACGCTAAAGAGTGCAATATTATTATGCGTAGACGGATGAGAAAAACGATCCATGCACCCAAAAGAAAGAAAAAGGAGGGCCACGTAGGCAAGTCCTCCCCCTTCCTAGTTCCTACTCCAAGATTCGGCGATTGCAACACTATGGCCGCCTTGCGGAGGTAGGGCCTCGAAGACCTCCGCAATGGTCGCAACCTCGACGGCCAACATGAGATGGCTTCTCTCTTCCTACTTAGCGGGGCGTGACCTGGACGATCTCCGTAATGGTAGCTGCTGGCTGAGGAGCACTGTGACTTCTTTCTTCAAATTTTCACACTCAGCGCGAAGCGTGGAGGAGTCATGCTCGTAAGATCGTGCGAGCTTCATTCGAAAAGCCAAATCGGCTCGGAGGCGATCACACTCTAGGTTGAGCTCGAAGTTTTTCTAAAGAATGTTGATGTTATGGTTGTAGATTTCATCTACTTTGGCCGAGATTCTCGTCCTGACTTCTTGCATGGAAAATGCATTATCAGTAAGAGAGCATAGAGTGCATGCAGAGAAGAACAAAAAATGTCAATACATGTATAGTGACTACAATACCTCTCTTCTTCGACCGAGAGTGGGCATGAGGGCATCGTACGTGTCAGAGATATCCGTCGTGCTATCGACCAGTGGGGTGGAAAATTCGACGCTCGAGCCGCCTGCCCTGGAAGATGTACATAGACAGTTCAATAGTAGGAGCAGACAACCCAGGAATAAACGGAAGTACAATCCTACCCGGACTCTTGGTCCCCATGATAGCCGCTCTTCGGATACATGCGTGAAGACAAGCCCTTGCCCCATGGCTGGTCTCCTTTCTCAGTCCGAGCCTACAGGTCACCCTACCACGGGATTTCTCCACGGCTCTAACCACCACCATCTTGCTATTCTTCCGATGAGACAGGATATTTTGTGACATCGCTGGATGAAGAAGTAGATAAGAAAGGGAGGAGCAGTGGAAGAAAATAGTTTCTATGAAGGCGGAGTGAGGTAGTACTAGTAGGAGGAGAGAGGAGAGTGAATAGTGGAAGCAAAATGTCAAGTAGTGGGTCTCGCTTGTTAAAAAAAGTATGGGTCTCGTCGCCGGCCTTCGAGCAATCTTGTTGGTCCATCAAGCGACCGAGCTTACTAGCTGCAAATATTGTGCAGTGTGCTAAGGCTTGGGCATGAGCTAAGAAAATAAATTAGAGTGTGTACAACGTTGGTTGAGTCTAGCAAAAATCTTAGACACGAGTCTAGCAGAGGCAAATATGCTCCAGCGTTTAGACACACTGGTACGCCCCACTGTTAAAATAAAAAACCTATTTAAGAAGGCTCTTTCCCTATCTTTTCTTCTTACCAAAGCTTTTTTCTTCTTAGCCACCTGTGTCTAGTACTAGACCCGAGTCTAGAAAAAAGCTCCTTAGCTACCTGTACTCCAGTGTTTAGACCTATGCCTAAAGGTTCTTAGACACCCATTTTTCCATAGGCTGCAATTTCCCTTAGACGTGAGTCTAGCAAAATCAAAACTGCTCCACCGTTTAGGTCTATTGCGTGGGTCCCATGTAGCAGCTTTTTTCACTTTTTCTCTCCAAACTACTAATGCACTGGACAATGAAAATGTCTCAAAGTATTATGCCAAATATTTTAATCAACTAGCCTCTGGGTCTTGTACTAGACACAAGTCCAAGAATATTTTAATCAAAACTGTTCCACCGTTTAGGTCTCTTGCTCGTAGTAGTAGTACTCCCTCCCATCCATATTTACTCGTCGCTGAATTGGACGTATCTAGCAAAGAATCAGAGGGAGTAGTAGTAGTCACATTGAATATACTCAAGGCTTGACGCATAAGCATCACAAACGGTCGCCAAAATATCGAACGACAAACTTAAAGATAACTTTGGGCTTCTTTGGATAACAGGATTTAAAAACACCGGAATTTGACCCGGTCACAAGTACTAAACAATGGATTGCAAACAGAGGAAATAGCTTTCTTTGGATCACAGAATTTCAAAATACAGGGTCGGAGGTACAAATCTGCTAGCTTAAATTCATTTCAATGAAACACAGTAAACGTAGAGGAAAATTGCCTCAATCCTACGCGAATGAGTGCAAAAAAGTGGATGTTGAAATTCCTATATGAATTTTGGAGGTATGATTACTTTCATCCAAAGGGCTTCCTTATGAAAAAAAATACTATGAGTCGAATTCCTCCAAAATTCCTTTGGAAATCCTTCGATCCAAATTGGCACTTAAAGAAGATGTGCGTGCTCACGACAGACGAACACCTTCCGACAGGAGGTGATGCGGTTGTAGATTTTCATCTTGAACCTGTCTGTGGTGACCTTGAACATAAGGAAGTCACCCTCCTTCAACCATTGGAAAGCAGCAAAGGTAGCCCACTCTTTGTCCAGGACGATCTAGTCTTTGTTGCGGTTGGCATGGACAACCCACTCACATTCCTCGCATGCTTGGACCACCACTAGTTGTGGGTAGGGGCGTCCCTTCAAGCAAGGCTTGAAGTAAGTCGGGATGATAAGCGTATACAAGTCATGCTATACTAACTAGATGTAGAAGTGCCTAGGATGATCCGTCGTGGCTTGGTGTCCAACCGACCTAGGGCGTCTTCTCAGTTTGGCAGAACTAGCGACCGACCTGGAAGAACTTGCCCTTGCCAAGGCGTCCACTCTCCTGCCCGGTAACTTCAACTTCCTTGGTATGATGGGGAGAGCATCTTCATAGCCACCTGGAGTTGGAGAAGTCCGGTCAAGAATGAAGTCTAAGTTCGGCATTACAACTAGGTCGTCCTACATGAAAATTACCATTGCGGCAGTCCTTTGGTATTACCAAAATAGCACAATGCATTGTATAAATTGACTAAAGATCACGATGAGTCCATTGCACCATCAAGGTATCAGGTAAATTAATTGCCTACACAACACAATGCATCATCAGAATGACCTAACCCGATGGGTCCTCAAAATTATCTGAACAGTTACTAGTAGAAGGCATAACATTTAATTAGCTTGATTAAACAACACAATGCATCATCAGAATGACCTAACCCGATGGGTCCTCAAAATTATCTGAATAGTTACTAGTAGAAGGCATAACATTTAATTAGATTGATTAAACAGCACAATGCATATCCCCCGTAAAAAAATAGCACAATGCATAATCTGAATGGCTAAAACAACACAATGCATTATCTGGATAGACAAAACAACATATATGTAGTGCATCATCAAAAATACCAAAACAATAAAAGGTATTATGTAATTAAATTTAATAAACAATGTCTGCACAATCAAAATTACCTAAACTGATGGGTCATTGAAATAATCTGAACAGATAGAAGGCATACCATTTAATCCCAAACAACAGAACACAGATCAAAATAGACGAAACAACACAGTGAGGAGATAGGACACAATGCGTTATACAAAAAAATACCAAAACAGCACAACACCGCATGTAAAATTCCTAAACAATACAATGCATCATCTAAGTACCAAAATAGAACCCTTCATCATCGTCATCAAGAATATTCCATAACTAAGCAGAACATCACAAAAGACAAATATAGATACATTCAAATCTAGGCAAAGTCAAGTCAGTTATTTCTGGACGGAGGGAGTATAAAGAACAACACAAAATACAATTATCAAGAATATGACATACAACTAAGCAGTTCAATAAAGGACATGCAGTACACGTTACAAAAATCTGACTAGATGCATGTTGGATTTGGGTTAAAGCCCCAATCCTCCAGATCTAACCCCGTTGCAGTTGGGGCACGAACTTGCACAGGGGTCGATAGGTTGAGCAGATGAACAAGGCGCCATTGACGAAGAACCAACCACATACACCGAAGAAGAACAGACAATCACTGATGAAGGGGGCGCCACCAATAGGGGTTTCACCCCGTACACTCTGAAATTTGGCACATTGGGAATGAGAATCCAACCTGCAGATGAAAAGGACGCGTCTGCCACCGCACGAGCATTCGTTCTCGACGCTCGCAGCGCCGGAGGCTTGGACGACCGCTCGGCGGGTGACGAGGGTTTCCGCGTGACTGGCTGAAACCCTAAGGGCGACAGACGCCTCACCTTGGGCACGACCCGCACACACGGGAAAGGCGAAAGACGCTTCAGAGAGGGCGCTAAGGCAGTCGTAATCGAACAAGCCACCTGTAGCTCCGAAGTAGAGCTAGATGAGGACCCCAGCTCAACCATAGACAAAGGTTTTGGCATTAGTTTCATCGAGGAAACAAGTGGGTTAACGACTGAGAGTCGTGAGGTGAGTGCGGGAATGTGATAGCGAGAGAGGGAATGGTGGGGGAGGAGTTATTAGAGAATGGGAGTGGGTAACCCTCTATCAGCTTTAGTAGTATCGTACTACAAAAAAACTACAATTCACATATCATCACTTTTTGACGAACTAGTTCATTTCTTTGAACCAACTAAAATAGTGGGTAACCTTTGGTTTCAAACTTCCATCTGGTACCTGTTTTGCTAGTAGTAAGTACAGTACAATACTTTGTATTACCCTCCATCCCAAAATATAAGGCGCCTGAGGATTAGTCAAAAGTCAACATTTTTAAGTTTGACCATGACTATACACAAAAAATATAAAATTTATAACACTAATAATATGTCCAGTCAATATTGTGGATGTAGATATTTTTTTCTAAATATTTGGTCAAAGTTAGCAAGGTTTGACTTTTGACCAATCCTTAGACGCCTTATATTTGGGACGGAGGAAGTAGTATAAAACATTTTTTAGATAGAGGAAATTGCATGATCCACCATCTTTTCATCGCACTTTTGCACAAAGCACTTGGTAGACGTCATTTTTGCACATTTTAACAGTTTTTTTTAGAATAATATGCACAAATTTGGCCAGCTAGTCCTATAATGACCGATTTAACCTCATTGGTAGCAAGATTGACAAGTGGTCCCCGAATGCCGTTGCTCCAATTCACACACAAAGATTTGAATGATGCTAAAAACTAGATACTAACGATATTTATCGCCCGCAATACTTTTTGGATGCATGTAGCTGGTATGTAAGAGAATTATTTCATATGAAACATCAATGTTTACATAAAGGTACTAACATAACAGTCCGTCGCATATTGAATTTGTGAAGGCTTTATTTGGTCGTAATAAACTTGTTTTTGAACATAACTTGTTTGTACATAAGATTTGACGTTTCATTCACATATCGAAATGTCCATCGAAGAGTTTCTTTTAAAGTGTAGGACTAACGATATATGTCTGTTTATTACACCTCACACACAAAACACCCCGATTAATCATAAACTTTAAGCAGATTATTATTTTCTCGGGATTTATTTTCCTGAGAGCAAGCACAGTGAATATGCTTCGGAATGCCATAAGCCTAGTTTCCAAAAAAGTTTTATACATGTTTCACTTATGATTACGAACTTTTTTGAGTTCTCGAGGTTTCCTAGCGAACTTCACATTATTAAACTAATTTAAGCTGATTTATCAATGTTAGATAAAAATTGAACTATGAGTAAGTAGTAGATTGCTCTTAAAGTTATACAAGTATCTTTTGAAGGTACCCACACCCAGACTGTCAATATATCGGAAACCAATGAATTTGTTGGATTCAACTTCTTGCCAAGCATTTGCATGTACAAAAATTTTCTTTTATTTGAAAACAATAAAAAACATTGCACGGTGACCTCTGACTTGTCCTACTTGCTGTTAAAAATGATTATTATCAAGGGAGTTCACATATAAAAAACAATGTAATTGAAAATATGGCCTGCCATGTATGAACATATCCTTAGGCTTCAGGCCGAAAGACAAGCTAAATGGCCTTATATATATGTACAACATACTTTATGGTAATGTTCCCATATTTGGTAGATGAGTGCATCTTGGCATGTTGAACAATAATTCTACCAGTACTGGGAGTTTCCAAAATTTAGGAATAAAAAATCATTTTCAAATTTGAACTACAAGTAAACATGATAGAATGCTCTTAAAAAGTTACAAACATACTTTGAGTCTTTATGGTACCAAGGCGGTCAATACTTCAAAAACCAACGAGAATTCTGTAGGAATATTAAAATTCTTGCTACGAATATGCATGTGGACAATTTGATCCTCACTAGCTATGAACAAAAATAATGAAAACCTAAAAATGAAGCCTTCTTTATGGCGTCCTCTTGCGTCTACTACTATTTGCACTGAAAAATAATTAATAACCGTGAGTCATCATAAATTACAAAAAAATAGTTACACAATATATATGGCCCACCACGGTGTATGAACACTCTTGGGTTTCAAGCCGAACGACAAAGGTAACAACCATATGCACATCGTATTGTATTGTAATGTTCCCATATTTGGTAGATGTGTGCATCTTGGCAAGGTGAAAAATAGTGGCAACCATAGGTTCCAACTTATAGGAACAATATCTGTAATCAAGTACGAAGAAAAATGGTTCAGAGTACCACAACAAACAACCTAGTTTTTAGACAAAGCGTGGACCTTGATACACTTACGATTGATTACCAAGTTTTATGAGTTCAGAACCTTCCCAACCAACTGTTTTCCTTCCTTAATTTAGGGTGCTTCGTGCTAAATGTATGTACATCGATATAATTTTACCTTTTTAGGCCCTTGATGTAAAATGTACTTCCACCGTCCGTGTAAAATTCGAACCAAGAAGCAAGTGGTAAAATTTAAACATATTAAAGATTATTAGTTGTTAATGAGTATGAACATTCTTGGAGTTTCAAGCCGAACGACTAAGGTCATGGCCATATCAACATCACACTTTATGCTGATGATGATCCCATATCCAAGAATTTTCATGCCACCAAATTTGGCCATATATTTTGAAAACAAATGAATAGGAAGTAGTGGTTGTTGGAGATATGCCCAAGAGGCAATAATAAAAGTGATTATTATTATATCTTTGTGTTTATGATGAATGTTTACATCCCATGGTATAATTGTATTATTAGGAAACACTAATACATGTGTGTTTTGTAAACATATAAGAGTCCCTAGTAAGCCTCTTGTTAAACTAGCTTGTTGATTAATTGATGATCATGATTTCCTGATCATGGACATTAGGATGTGATTAATAACAAGGTTATATCATTAGGAGAATCATGTGATGGACACACACCCATAGTAAGTGTAGCATAAGATCAAGTCATTAAGTTCGTATTGCTGTAAGCTTTCAAATACATAGTAACCTATTCCTTCGACCATGAGGTTGTGTTAATCACCATCACCGGATGGGTACTTTGATAACATCAAACGCCGCTTCGTAACTGGGTGGTTATAAAAGTGTCATTGGGTATTCTGAAAGTATGTGTTGAAGCGCATGAACCAAGATTGGGATTTGTCCATCCATATGACGGATAGATATGCTATGGGCCCTCTCGGTGGAATGTCATCTAGCTAGCTTGCAAGCATGTGACTGGGTCACAAGGGATGACATATCACGGAATGAGTAAAGAGTACTTATCAGTAACGAGGTAGAACTAGATATGGAGATACCGACGATCAAACCTCGGATAAGTATAGTATCGCGAGACAAAGGGAATTAGTTTCAAATGTAAGTGGTTCAATCGATCGCGAAGTCATCGTTGAGTATGTGGGAGCCATTATGGCTCTCCAGGTCCCGCTGATGGTTATTGATAGGAGATGTGTCTCTATCATGTCTGCATATTCACGAACCGTAGGGTGACACACTTAAGGTTCGAAGTTGTTTTAAGTAGATATGGAATTTGCTTTGGAGACCGAATGTTGTTCGGAGTCTCGGATTGGATTCGAGACATCACGAGGAGATCCGGAATGGTCCAGAGAATAAGATTCATATATAGGGAATCATTTTCTGAGTTAGGAAATGTTCCGGAGTGTTTGTATGAGGATTCTAGAAGGTTTCAGAATGTTCCGGAAGGTTCTAGAAGATATCTTGGAGTTTGCTTGAAAATCAAGATAGGGATCAAGGAGTCCTGGTGGGTCAAGACTAGGAGTCGTGGGGGAGGAGGACTCCTCCCCCCACTCCCCAATCCGCCGGCCTAGAGGAGGGGAGTCCTTGTAGGACTCCCCCTCCCCAAGGCGCCCTCCCCCCCTTAAATAGAAGGGCAGGGGCGCCCCCTCCTCCCTTGCTCCCATAACTCCCAATCTCTGCCGCCTCTCTCCTCCACCTTTCTTCTGCACAGGCATAGGCGAAGCCCTACAGAATTCTCTACTCCACCACCACCACCACGCCGTCGTGCTGCTGGGATTCCGTGGAGAAGATCTACTACCTCCGCTGCTCACTGGAACGGGGAGAGGAAGGTCTGCTTCGACTCCGCACGTGTGACCGTCTGCGGAAGCGCTGCTGAATCTACGAGGGTTAGTTCCTATCTATCTCGTTGCTCATGTCTAATAGATTAGATCTTGGCTTTAATCTAGATTAGATCTGGGTTTTCTTCGTTCTTGCGGTAGAAATTTTTTGTTTTCCATGCTACGAACCCATCAGTGGTATCAGAGCCGTATCTATGCGTAGATCTGTTGCACGAGTAGAACACAATGTTTTTGTGGGCGTTGATGCTTTTGTTGTCGGTGTCTTAGCGTGTACTTTGCATCTTGCGGCATGGTGGGATGAAGCGGCTCGGGCTAACATTACATGTCATCGTACATGAGACTTGCTCCACGCTTGACGTGCAACTTGCTTTGCACATGTGGCTTTGCGGGTGTCTGTCTCCCCCACCATAGTTAAGATTCAATTTACAATGAGCATCTGACAACACTTGTATCAATGTTGTGGTCCTTGTTCGTAGGTAAGATCGGTCTTATGCGAAAGCCCTAAACCACGTAAAACATGCAAAGAAAATTAGAGGCGTCTAACTTGTTTTTGCAGGGGTTTTTTGATGTGATATGGCCATCATGTGATTATGATTGTATTTTATGTATGCAATGATCCTTGTTGTAATATGGCAACCGGCAGGAGCCTAATGGTTGTCTTTAATTTTGTTAAGACCTGCGTGTCTATTCATCTTGTAATAGCTTTATTCCAAGTAATTGTAATAGTTGCTGGTGATGATGGACAACCATGAAGCGGCGCCACTGACCTTGACGCAATGCTGGTGATGATGGAGATCATGTTCGTGCTTTGATGATGGAGATCATGTTCATGCTTTGGAGATGGAGATCAAAGGCGCAAGAAGAAAAGGCCATATCATATCACACTAATTATGAATTGCTTGTGATGTTAATCCTTTATGCATCTTGTATTGCTTAGATCGTGACGGTAGCATTATCAGATGATCCCTCTCACTAAATTTCAAGTAATAAAGTGTTCACCCTTAGTTGGCACCGTTGCTAAGACTCGTTGTTTCGAAGCATCTCGTGATGATCGGATGTGATAGATTCTACGTGTGCATACAATGGGTGCATGCCAGATTTGCACATGCGGAAACTAAGGTTATCTTGACAAGCCTGCATGTACAGACATGGTCTCGGAACACGGAATACCGAAAGGTAGAGCATGAGTCATATAATTGATATGATGAACATGAAGATTGTTCGCCGATGAAACTACATCTTCTCTCGTGAAGATCGGACTTGGTGTAGTGGACTTGGTTCGTGTAATCACTAAGACAATGTGAGGGATGTTGTTTTGAGTGGGAGTTCACCTAGTTAGTTTAAGAATTAAATTTGAACTCAATTTGTCATAAACTTAGTCTAAACTACTTGCAAATTGTTGTAGATTATGGCGACCCCCTCCATCAATTACAATGCGTTCCTAGAGAAAGAAAAGCTTAAGAACAATGGAAGCAATTTCACGGACTGGTTCCGTGGACTGAAGATCGTCCTTAGGGCTGGTCAGTTGACCTATGTGCTCGATGCACCGCTAGGTGACCCACCTACAGATAATGCCACCGATGACGAAAAGAATGTTTTCGCCACTCGGAAAAATCATTACTCCATAGTTCAGTGTGCCATCCTGTACGGTTTAGAAGCGGAGCTCCAACAGCGTTTTGAGCACCACGACCCGTTCGAGATCATTAAGGAGCTCAGGCTAATTTTTGAGACTCGCGCGGCCATGGAGAGTTATGAGGCCTCCGAAAAGTTCTTTAACTGTAAGATGGAAGAGGGAAGCTCCGTTAGCGAGCACGTGCTCACCATGTCTGGGTACGCTAAGAAGCTCCAAGAGTTGGGAATATCGATTCCTAATGAATTGGGGATTCACCGTCTCCTTCAATCACTGCCACCAAGTTACAAGAACTTTGTGATGAACTACAACATGCACTGCATGAACAAGACGTTGCCTGAACTGTCGTCCATGCTGAAAACTGCTGAAGTGGAGATCAAGAAGGAGCACCAAGTGTTGATGGTCAATAATACCACCAATTTCAAGAGACGGGGAAAGCCTAAGAACAAGGGCAACTTCAAGAAGGACAGCAAGAAAGCTGCCGCACCTGCTAAGAAGCCCAAGGCTGGTCCTAAGCCTGAAACTGAGTGCTTCTACTGCAAGGGAGCGTTTTCACTGGAAGCGTAACTGCCCCAAGTACCTGGCGGATCTGAAGAACGGCAACATCAGGAAGAAAGGTATATTTGATATATGAGTTATAGATGTGTATCTTACTAGTAGTAGTAGTGCCTGGGTATTTGATACTGGTTCGGTTGCTCATATTTGTAACTCGAAACAGGAGCTGCGGAATAAACGAAGACTAGCAAGAGACGAGGTGACGATGCACATTGGAAATGGCTCCAAGGTTGATGTGATCGCCGTCGGCACGCTCCCTCTACATCTACCTTCGGGATTAGTTTTAAATTTAAATAATTGTTATTTGGTGCCTGCGTTAAGCATGAACATTATATCTGGATCCTGTTTATTGCGAGACGGTTACTCTTTTAAGTCC
Organism: Avena eriantha; assembly: GCA_910589775.1. NCBI lineage: Eukaryota > Viridiplantae > Streptophyta > Magnoliopsida > Poales > Poaceae > Avena > Avena eriantha. The sequence goes on from OU342745.1 coordinate 238,377,149, forward strand.
GAGAATAAAGGTTGTTCGATTTATATGAGTAATATCTTTTATGGTAATGCACCTGAGATGAATGGTTTATTCTTACTGAATCTCGATAGTAGTGATACACATGTTCACAACATAGATGCTAAACGAATAAAATTGAATGATAATTCTACATACATGTGGCACTATCGTCTTGGTCACATTGGTGTGAAGCGTATGAAGAAACTCCATTCTGATGGACTTCTTGAATCACTTGATTTTGAATCACTTGAAAGATGCGAAGCATGTCTAATGGGAAAAATGACTAAGACTCCATTCTCTGGTACAATGGAGCGAGCTACAGACTTATTGGAAATAATACATACCGATGTGTGTGGTCCAATGAGTGTAGCATCGTGTGGTGGATATCATTATGTTCTCACTTTCACGGTTGACTTGAGTAGATATGGGTATGTCTACTTCATGAAACATAAGTCCGAAACTTTCGAGAAGTTTAAGGAATTTCAAAGTGAAGTGGAAAATCATCGTAACAAGAAGATTAAGTTTCCGCGTTCTGACCGCGGAGGTGAATATCTGAGTTATGAGTTTGGCATGCATTTAAAGAAATGTAGAATACTTTCGCAGTTGACACCGCCGGGAACACCACAGCGTAATGGTGTGTCCGAATGTCGTAATCGAACTCTCTTAGATATGGTTCGGTCTATGATGTCTCTTACAGATTTACCGTTATCATTTTGGGGCTATGCATTAGAGACAGCCGCATTCACTTTAAATAGGGCACCATCTAAATCCGTTGAAACGACACCATACGAATTGTGGTTTGGTAAGAAACCTAAGTTGTCGTTCCTTAAAGTTTGGGGTTGCGAAGCATATGTAAAGAAGTTACAACCTGATAAGCTAGAACCCAAAGCGGAGAAATGTGTCTTAATAGGATACCCTAAAGAAACAATTGGGTATGCCTTCTATCATAGATCCGAAGGCAAAGTTTTCGTTGCAAAGAATGGATCCTTTCTTGAGAAGGAGTTTCTCTCGAAGGAGGTGACTGGAAGGAAAGTAGAACTCGATGAGGTTATTGAACCTTCTCTCGGATTTGAGAGTAGCGCAGCACCGGAAGATGTTTTTGTGCCGCCTGCACCAATTGAAGAGGAAGCTAATGATAATGATCATGAAACTTCAAACGAAGTTACTGCTGAACCTCGCAGGTCAACGAGGGTTCGTACCACTCCTGATTGGTATGACTCTTCCTTGAACGTCATGTTGGTGGACAACGCTGATGACCCTGCGACGTATGAAGAAGCTATGGTGAGCCCAGATTCCAACAAATGGCTAGAAGCCATGAAATCCGAAATGGGATCCATGTACGAAAACCAAGTGTGGACTTTGGTGGACTTACCGGATGGCCGTAAGGCTGTCGAGAACAAATGGATTTTCAAGAGAAAAACAGATGCTGATGGTAATGTTACCGTCTATAAAGCTCGACTTGTCGCGAAAGGGTTCCGACAAATTCAAGGAGTTGACTATGATGAGACTTTCTCACCAGTAGCGAAGCTAAAGTCTGTGAGGATTTTGTTAGCAATTGCTGCACATTTCGATTATGAGATTTGGAAGATGGATGTCAAAACGGCGTTCCTTAATGGTGACATTGAGGAAGAGTTGTATTTGGTACAACCCAAGGGTTTTGTCGATCCTAAAGATGCTGACAAGGCATGCAAACTTCAGCGCTCCATTTATGGACTGAGCAAGCATCCCGGAGTTGGAATCAATGTTTTGATAAAGTAATCAAATACTTTGGATTTATACAAACTTATGGAGAAGCTTGTATTTACAAGAAAGTGAGTGGGAGCTCTGTAGCGTTCCTAGTACTATATGTAGATGACATATTGTTGATTGGGAATGATATAGAACTTCTTAATAGCGTCAAAACCTATTTGAATAATAGTTTTTCAATGAAGGATCTTGGCGAAGCGGCATACATTTTAGGCATCAAGATTTATAGAGATAGATCAAGACGTCTAATAGCGCTTTCACAAAGTACATACTTGGACAAAGTTCTGAAGAAGTTTAGAATGGAAGATAGCAAGAAAGGGTTCGTGCCCATGTTGTCAGGTAAGACCTTGAGTAAAACTCAAAGTCCAGCTACGACAGAAGATAGAGAGAAAATGAATAATATTCCCTATGCCTCGGCCATAGGTTCTATCATGTATGCCATGCTGTGTACAAGACCGGATATAGCACATGCTGTTAGTTTGACTAGCAGATATCAAAGTGATCCTGGAATGGAGCACTGGACAGCGGTCAAGAATATCCTAAAGTACCTAAATAGGACTAAGGATATGGTTCTTTCTTATGGAGGTGATGAACAGCTTGTTGTAAACGGTTACACCGATGCTAGTTGGAACACCGATCCGGATGACTCAAAGTCACAGTCGGGATACGTATTTATTTTGAATGGTGCTGCAGTGAGCTGGAGGAGTGCGAAGCAAAGCTATGTGGTGAAATCTTCAACTGAATCGGAATACATAGCTGCTTCGGAGCCTGCACAAGAAGCCGTTTGGATGAAGGAATTCATTACTGAACTTGGCGTCGTTCCCAGTGCGTTGGACCCGGTGGCCATCTACTGTGACAACACAGGTGCCATAGCTAATGCACAGGAGCCAAGGTCACATAGCAAGCTGAAGCACATCAAGCTACGTTTCCACGCTATTCGCGAGTATGTCCGAGATGGTGACATAAAGATTTGCAAAGTACACACTGATCTAAATGTGGCAGATCCGTTGACTAAACCTCTCCCTAGGGCAAAGCATGACCAACACCAAAACGCCATGGGTGTTCGGTATATTACCATGTAATCTGGATTATTGACTCTAGTGCAAGTGGGAGACTGTTAGAGATATGCCCAAGAGGCAATAATAAAAGTGATTATTATTATATCTTTGTGTTTATGATGAATGTTTACATCCCATGCTATAATTGTATTATTAGGAAACACTAATACATGTGTGTTTTGTAAACATATAAGAGTCCCTAGTAAGCCTCTTGTTGAACTAGCTTGTTGATTAATTGATGATCATGATTTCCTGATCATGGACATTAGGATGTGATTAATAACAAGGTTATATCATTAGGAGAATCATGTGATGGACACACAACCATAGTAAGTGTAGCATAAGATCAAGTCATTAAGTTCGTATTGCTGTAAGCTTTCAAATACATAGTAACCTATTCCTTCGACCATGAGGTTGTGTTAATCACCATCACCGGATGGGTACTTTGATAACATCAAACGCCGCTTCGTAACTGGTTGGTTATAAAAGTGTCATTGGATATTCTGAAAGTATGTGTTGAAGTGCATGAACCAAGATTGGGATTTGTCCATCCATATGACGGATAGATATGCTCTGGGCGCTCTCGGTGGAATGTCATCTAGTTAGCTTGCAAGCATGTGACTGGGTCACAAGGGATGACATATCACGGAACGAGTAAAGAGTACTTATCAGTAACGAGGTAGAACTAGATATGGATATACCGACGATCAAACCTCGGATAAGTATAGTATCGCGAGACAAAGGGAATTAGTTTCATATGTAAGTGGTTCAATCGATCGCGAAGTCATCGTTGAGTATGTGGGAGCCATTATGGATCTCCAGGTCCCGCTGATGGTTATTGATAGGAGATGTGTCTCTATCATGTCTGCATATTCACGAACCGTAGGGTGACACACTTAAGGTTCGAAGTTGTTTTAAGTAGATATGGAATTTGCGTTGGAGACCGAATGTTGTTCGGAGTCTCGGATTGGATTCGAGACATCACGAGGAGATCCGGAATGGTCCGGAGAATAAGATTCATATATAGGGAATCATTTTCTGAGTTAGGAAATGTTCTGGAGTGTTTGTATGAGGATTCTAGAAGGATTCGGAATGTTCCGGAAGGTTCTAGAAGATATCTTGGAGTTTGCTTGAAAATCAAGATAGGGATCAAGGAGTCCTGGTGGGTCAAGACTAGGAGTCATGGGGAGGAGGACTCCTCCCCCCACTCCCCAATCCGCCGGCCTAGAGGAGGGGAGTCCTACAAGGACTCCCCCTCCCGAAGGCGCCCTCCCCCCCTTAAATAGAAGGGCAGGGGCACCCCCTACTCCCTTGCTCCCATAACTCCCAATCTCTGCCGCCTCTCTCCTCCACCTTTCTTCTGCACAGACATAGGCGAAGCCCTGCAGAATTCTCTACTCCACCACCACCACCACCACGCCGTCGTGCTGCTGGGATTCCGTGGAGAAGATATACTACCTCCGCTGCTCGCTGGAACGGGGAGAGGAAGGTCTGCTTCGACTCCGCACGTGTGACCGACTGCGGAAGCGCTGCCGAATCGCGGCGCCGAAAGGATCATCCACTTGAACGACTGCGGAAGCGCTGCTGGAACGCGACGCCGGAAGGATCGTCCACATGATCTTGAGATCGGCAAGTGATCGACTACATCAACCACGAGATCTAATCTCGTTAATGCTTTCGGATCTACGAGGGTTAGTTCCTATCTATCTCGTTGCTCATGTCTAATAGATTAGATCTTGGCTTTTATCTAGATTAGATCTGGGTTTTGTTCGTGCTTGCGGAAGAATTTTTTTGTTTTCCATGCTACGAACCCATCAGTGGTATGAAGAGTATGGCTCGATCAGGTGCTCTCTCGAGAATGAGCCAAACCCGACTGTTTTATTTCTTTGCTTAGTTTTGGGGTAGTTCATGCTAAATGTAATGATCTTGATGTAATTTCACCCCTTTTAAGGTTCTTGACGTAAATTATACTCCCACTGTCCATGTAAAATTCGAACCTAAAAGCAAGTGGTAAAATTTTAAACATATTTAAGTTTATTAGTTGTCGATGAGTATAAACATTCTTGGGTTTCAAGATGAACGACCAAGGTCATGGCCATATCTACATCATACTTTATGTTGATGATTCGTGATGCCATATCCAAGAATTTGCATGCCGCCAAATTTGGCCATATTTTGAAAACAAACAAACAGGAAGTAGTATGAAGATTATGGCTTGATCAGCTTCTCTCATGAGAAGGAGGAAAACATGACTGTTTCCCTGCTTAATTTTAGGGTGCTTCGTGCTAAATGTATGGACCTCGTTGTAATTTTACCTTTTTTAAATGTATTTAAGATTTTTTGTTGTTGATTGGTATGAACTATCTTGGATTTCAAGACGAACGACGAAGGTCATGGTCATATCTACATCATACATTATGCTGATGATGATCACATATCCTAGAATTTTCATGCCGCCAAATTTGTCCATATTTTGAAAACAAACAAAGAGGAAGTAGTATGAAGAGTATGGCTCGATTAGCTTCTCTCTCGAGAAGGAGCCAGACTGATTGTTTTCCCTGCTTAGTTCCAGAGTGCTTTATTCATGCTAAAAGTATGGACCTCGATGTAATTTTATCCCATTTTAGGTCCTTGCTATAAAATGTACTCCCACCGTCCATGTAAAATTCGAAGATAAAAGCAAGTGGTAAAATTTAAACTTATTTAAGATTAGTTGTGTGAATGAGTATGAACAATTATGGATTCAAAGCCAAACGACCAAGGTCATGGCCATATCCATTTATATCATAATTTATATCGATCATTCATGATCCCATATCCAAGAATTTGCATGCCGCCAAATTGGGCCATATTTTGAAAACAAACGAAGAGGAAGTAGTATGAAGAGTATGGATCGACCAGCTGCTCTCTCTCGAGAAGGATCCAAACCCGACTGTTTTCCCTGCTTAATTTTAGAGTGCTTCGTGCTAAAAGTATGGACCTCGATGTAATTTTACCTTTTTTAAATGTATTTAAGATTATTTGTCGATGAGTATGAACATTCTTGGATTTCAAGACGAATAACCAAGGTCATGGTCATATCTACATCATACTTTATGCTGATGATGATCACATATCCAAGAATTTCCATGCCGCCAAATTTGGCCATTTTTTGAAAACAAACGAAGAGGAAGTAGTCTGAAGAGTATGGCTCGATCAGCTTCTCTCTCAAGAAGGAGCCAAACATGACTATTTTCCCTGCTTAATTTTAGGGTGCTTCGTGCTAAAAGTAGGGACCTCGATGTAATTTTACCCCTTTTTAGGTCCTTGCTATAAAATGTATTCCCACTATCCATGTAAATTTCAAAGTAAAAAGAAAGTGGTAAAATTCAGCTATTGTTTTAAAGAATACATTTTTTAATAATTTCCACGAATAATACAAGAATTGAAAGATTTGCAATTCTAGCGTGGTATCGGCAGTTGAATAGCCGACCAGTCCTTATCGGCTTTTGAATAGCCGACTAGTCCCTATCTACTTTTGAAAAGCTGATAAGTCTCTATCTACTTTTGAAAAGCCGGCAGGTTATAGGGCAATGTGAAGAATAGGGGGACTAGTCAGCTTTTCAAAACCAGACAATGACTAGTTAGCTTTTCAAAAACAGACAGGGTCTAGTCGGCTATTCAAAAGCCGATAAGGACTGGTCAGCTTTTCAAGTGCTGACACCATGCCAGAATTGTAAATCTTTCAATTCGTGTATTATTCGTGAAAATAATTTTAAAAAATGTATTATTTAAAAAAATAGCTAAAATTTAAACGTATTTCAGCTTAGTTGTGAATGAGTATGAACAGTCTTGGATTTCAAGCCGAACGACCAAGGCATGACCATATCTACGTCATACTTTATATCGATGATTCATGATCCCATATCCAAGAATTTGCATGCTGCCAAATTGGGCCTTATTTGGAAAACAAATGAAGAGGGAGTAGTATGAAGAGTCTGGCTCGATTAGCTTTTCTCTCAGGAAGGAGCAAAACATGACTTTTCCCTTTTAATTTTAGGGTGCTTCGTGCTAAATGTATGGCCTCAATGTAATTTTACCTTTTTTAGGTCCATGATGTAAAATGTACCTCCACCGTCCGTACGTGTAAAATTCGTACGTAAAAGCAAGTGGTAAAATTTAAACGTATTTAACCTTATTAGTTGCTAATGAATATGAACATTCTTGCATTTCAAGCCGAATGACCAGAGTCATGGACATATCTACATCATACTTTATACTAATGATTCATGATCCCATATCGAAGAATTTGCATGCCGCCAAATTTGGCCATATATTTCAAAAACAAATGAAGAGAAAGTAGTATGAAGAGTATGGCATGATCAGCTGCTCTCTCGAGAAGGAGCCGCACCCGACTATTTCCAATTGCTTAATTTTAGGGGGCTTCGTGCTAAATGTAAGGACCTTTATATAATTATTTACATTTTAGGTTCTTGATTTAAATTATACTCCCATCGTCCGTGGTGGTCCCATATTTGGGCGTAAAATGGGTGTGAATCATGGCATGGTAACAATGTTGCCACTCGGAGTTTCCAACCATGAGGAAATGAAAAAAATCAATTTTCCAAGTGAGAGAAGTGTATTTTCTATAAATCAAGTACTCCCTCTGACCCAAATTAATTGACTTAAGTTTATCTAGATTCGGATGTATCTAGTACTAAAATATGTCTAGATACATCTGAATCTAGACAAATCTGAGTCAATTAATTTGGGCCAAGTACTCCCTCTGACCCAAATTAATTGACTTAAGTTTATCTAGATTCGGATGTATCTAGTACTAAAATATGTCTAGATACATCTGAATCTAGACAAATCTGAGTCAATTAATTTGGGCCAGAGGGAGAATATGTATTTCTGTAGAAAAGAAACAAAGAGACAAAAGAGAAACTTTGGGCACAGAGGAAGCAGCTCGAGAGAGCAGCGAAGAGGAGGAGTTGAAGGCAGTGTGATATGAGAGAAAAGCTGTGAGATAGCTTCCTGACACGAGGTACATGATACAGTCACCTAGTAGTACTAGTAGTACGGAACTAGTACTAGTAAATTTTAGGACCTTTACTATATAGTACTACTATATGCATGCAAAACAAATTGTGTTTTCTCTCTCCTTCAGTGCCTCATCACCATCACCACACCCCGGCCCGGTGATCTCTCCCTCGTCCATAACGTGGCACTGCGTATGTGTGTCGACCTGCCTTGTCATCGGCTCCATGTCAGTATCAGGCGTGCTGCGTAGAAGGAACCATTTTGGGGCTTGGCGACAAAAGGGACAGTACTCATAGTATTATTAGAGTCGGAGTTCAAACTTTCGCAGTTTCGAAATTTTCACTTCCTTCCCAAACATCCGGAGGGAAGGTTATTCAAAAGATTCAAAATATAGTGGTGCACAAGGGATTGTTTATACTGTCTGGTGTCTGCAGTACATCCCATCACATTCGATGCACTTCATTATGATCTAACCAGCTTTACCACTACTCCGTAGTACTCCATTGTCATTCCATTTCACACCCTGCGAAGAGGAAGCCACCAAGCACACCCAGAGGCTGGATCGAAACTACAGTAGTGGTAGTACGAAGGGTATGGCTCGGCCGCTCGCTCGATGTCAACACCCGGATTTTTAATCCCAGATGCCCGTTATGCCATACCTCGCAATCCCATGATTACCATTTTTGCGAGACATAACGGATTGGATATCACAGTACATCATCCATTACAAACCATACATAAGGTCTTATACAAATAAGGATGTCATGATCTAGTCTTAATACAACAAGCAGCGGAAATACAAGATAAGCGTAGCGGTGGGGTCCATCTTCAGGGGCACAGGCAATGCTGATGAAGGCAGATAGTCCTAGTTATCATAGCCGTCCTGCTGGCCATCATCTTGATAGTCTTCTTCATAGTCTGGCCATGATAATAGCCAGTGACAAAAGCAATGAGTACTCTTTAAGTACTCGCAAACTACCACTAACAAGTAATATAGTTCTAAAATTAAAGTGCTAACTCTATGTTTAACTATAAAGTTAAGTTTGAAACCTAAGCTGAGTTCTGAAGCAAAGAAAGATAAAGTAAAGTTCTAGAATCACTTAAGTTGGGAAGCTATTGTCATAAACATAACCCTGTTGTGGTCAAGTCAAAAATTCCTCATTCATGTTAAGTATTTGGAAAACATCTGACAACGAAACAGTATGGCCATTCCAACTGTCCATAACCGCGGACGCGGCTATTTGAATAGTTTGACACTTTGCAGAGGTGGTACACTTTCACCACAAGATTCGATACATCTATCAGGGACAACCCTGAATCATCATACTTAGTATGCAGATAATCAAACATAACCTTACCTTTACACACCCTAGTATAAGCACCTCTCCTATGAGCATGGCCTCCCAACCATGACCATCTGTCATCTTGGGCACTACATAGGTGGACAACATTGAGAGGTAGCCTCAGCTCAAACCTCTCCCGCGAGGGAACTAATACTAATGCATATAAACTTTTGACTAAGCCTTACCCAATTCAGGTATTGTGGTTGTACGGTAAAATTGGAATGGTATCGCATCCAACCCAACCATCAGTTTTTATAAAAGGGCTAAGGCTCATGCCTCAACATTTTCATCATCATAAACCATTTGTGTTTCTCAACACATGTCAAAACATCTCAATAGAATGACTCATCATTCCAAGGTTTTCACAAGTCATTTTCACCAAGTATTCCCATCTAAAGTGAATCAAGTTTTGGGTTTAACTCTAAACTACTATGTTAAGAGTGTTCAGTAAGGTGGAAAAGAGGGGTTCAATCTCATGCCATAGAATGACATCTAAAGGGTTCTAAATAGGTCAACTTTTATACTCTTTAGGCTACCTTCAAAACAAGTCAAGAACTTTGTGTAAACTAAGGGAGGTACAACTTGTAAATAAGACTTGGGGTAGATAGTAGTCAAAGGAGTGTGATCAAAGCATGCCTAAGGCATCTTTGCTAAACCATTTAGTTTGATCCTAGCTTGCTAAGCATTAAACTTCCAAGTGTCATCTTGCATTGTTAATGGTGGCTTGCCTTGGTTGGTGCAGTGGTTGAAGTTTTCTTCTTCTTCTTGGTAGCACTCCTCCTCCTCGTAGACTTGGTCCATACTATCGTCTATAAATACATAGGGAGTACACAATCACCAAACAATACTTAACTAGGATAAATAGCATTCTAAGACACACATTTGATTATCTATTATCATCACAAGTTTAAATCACTAGTTTCATTCTTTTTAAACTAGAAAAGTAATTTCTACTCATTGAAAAATTAACTAAGATTTAATATTCACCACTTAAAATATGGGATCATGTTGACATATGTCATCACCACATATTCTAACATGTGGGATTGAGATTTAAAGGTTGGAACATAATTACTTTGGTTTAGGTTCATTATTTAATGATTTAAAGTGACTAGAAATGCCTATATAGAATTATTTTGGTACTAGTCCAAAGTCACTGCATGTAAACCTTGATATTATTAAATATTCAGATATATATGATGAAATGTGATTTTTGAGAGTTGGAATCAACTCAAAACCTATCTTAGTTGATTTTATAAAAATGTTGCAAGGTGCAAAAGTTTCTGTTTTGTTATTTTAATAGGAGAGATCTATAACTCTCATTGAATTAAATCCAACAGGCTTGGATAGATCATTTCAATACCTTTCAGACAAAATTGGTTTCATGCAAAATGGATTTATAAAACTCCCAGAATTGAATTTTAAACTAGTGGACAGAAACTAGATTTAAATTAAAAAGAAAACTCCAATTTTGAATGGCTGGGCTAGCGCGGGAACGAACATGGGCCAGCCCACTGGCGCTCCGCGGCGCGGGGCTCAGCTGACAGGGGATCCCGCTTGTCAGTGGCTCTTAACATGCGAAACGGTACACGCGCCGTGGGCCGTAGGATTAGAAGTGGGATCTACGGCTGAGGTTTGTCGTCGACGACAAACAGGTCGCCCGCGAGCTCGAACCCTAGAGGCTCGGTGGGGGTCTACCGAGGACGTACCAGGGCTCCAGCGATGACGGCGAGGCGGGCAAACGAACTGGAAGACGTAGGCGAGGCGAGGCGTGGTTGTGGCGGAGCTTGGGGTGCCCTAAATCACAGGTGCCCTTCTCCTGCTGCTGCGGCGGCTCAGGCTCCAATTCCGGCGAGGCAGAGCTCGAGCGGCGTCGACAAGAGGTGGGTGAGGTTCAGTGAGAGGTGGGGAGTGAGTGGGTGTGGAGAAAAGAGGCTGGGGAGGCCGGCTTATATAGGCCCGGCGGTGAGACCGAGCGGTGTTGGCAGGCGACTCCAGCGAGGGCGGTACAGGGGGCTAGCGGCGTGGCTCGAGGTAGGGGGCGGTGGCCTGTCTCCTGGCGGTGTGCTAAGGCTTAAAGGCGTGACAAGGCGAGCTCTATGCTGGTCAGGAGCGTCACGCGCTCTAGGCGGCAAAGGCGGCGGGTTCGACGGCGAGCGGTGGCTGGGGTGCGTTGGGCGGCCAGAGGGGGTGTCTGGAGTGTTCCCTAGGTCATGGCGGAGCGGTAGGCACGGGCTGGCAGCCGAGGGGCAGTCTGTGCACGCGGGGACAGGGCGTGCTCTGCGGGCGGCGTTGGCATGGTCGACCATCTCCGGGCACGGCGGTTCCTGGCAGTTCTGCTCTCTGTCTCTGGGCTGGGGCTGGTTGGACGGTGGCGGTGGACCACTGGCGACGTGCTGGACAAGGTGAGAGAGGCTGGCGGCTGCTGTGGCGCGATGTCGCCGGTGAGGGTGCTCAAGGTGCTCGGCCTTAATGGCCATGACCATTTGGTCGTGTGCACAGGGCTTGTTCATGCTAGAAAAGGGTAGGGTTTGCACTGGGGGGACAAGGGGACAGGGTTAGGTCCAAATGGCCACCAAAATCATTGCTCAAAATAGTGTTTTCAATTTGGCCAGATTTGTGCCTGCAACCTGTTTGATGAAATGGCTGCAAGAAGCAAACTTTTGAATTTTGGTTTCAAATTTTTTGGGTGATCTACACTGGTTCTAGGTAGTCTCTGGGTGCAAGGGTTTTGAAAGGGGAGCTCATTTTGATGGTTTTTCAAATAGGGGTGATCTATGCATATGCATTGAATTCAATTTTTACATGCCATTTAAAATAAGCAAAAGAATGTTTTTAGCAGATCAAAAGGTGGGCCTTGGTACCTCATTATGTGTAATGTTTTTAGCAGATCAAAAGGTGGGCCTTGGTACCTCATTATGTGTACTATCAAGGGGTGCAAAGATCATGAATTGTTTCTGTTAAGAAATGAGTGCTAGGAACACTCAAAGTAGTGTAGTGGATTAAAATGGCCAAAATGACCATTCCTCCTTTTTAATTGTTTTTTATTTGATTTTCTTTGGGAAAAGTAGGGGAATGATGTAGATGATGTTTAAATCACCTAAGAAACATTTTACAAACCAAGAATCACAGAACCATGGCAATTCAAATCAATTCCTAATTTAAATGCACATACACATGAATCCTTTTATTTTTAAATTGGAAAAGTTTTTATTAACCCTAAATTTGATGATCTGGATCTTGATAAGCTTGGATTTAAGTTTTGGGATGTTACACTCGAGAAGGACCTGCACCTGACTGTTTTTCATTGCTTCATTTTAGCCCCTTTGTGCTAAATGTATGGACCTCTATGTAATTTTGTATTTTTTGAGGTCTTCGATGTAAACGGTACTCCCACCGACCTTCTAAAATTTTAACTAAATGTAAGCGCGATAAGTTGCTCTTAAAATTTTCCAAAAATCTTTTGAAGCTAAGCAGGAATTCGGTACATCCAAACTTTCTATGCATCTGCATCCCGAAAAAGTTGACACGGTTTTCATAACATTTCAAAAAAAAATAAAAGAAGTACAATATTTTTTTGTGTCATCATGTTACGTGTATCCGAAAAAACGAGTCATAAAAGTATAATATGAACATTATTAATTATTCTTTGGTTTCAAGAATACTTTATGTTAATGAAATTAGGTCAAACTTGAACTACAAGTAATAAATTGTAGGTTGCTTTGAAAGTTTTATGAAAAAAGCTTTTGGAGGTACCCATCGAGCGGTTAATTAATATATCAGAAACCATAGAGAGTTTTGACCAGTGGTTTGACTTATAGTTAAGATTTTGCATCATGAAAATTTGGAACACCTTTTGAAAATGATCACATGAAACAGGGAGAGGGGAAATGATTTTCTATTCTCTATGGGAACCCACAAGCTTGAGGTGCACCTTATTAGGCTTAAAGATACAAACTCTATTTTCTCCACAATGTATATGGTGAACCTTAGTGGATGCCACATACTAGGCCTTAAGGTGTGCTTTTATACACATTGATGATGCCTTTATTAGGGAAAAAGCAAACAGAACTCCCTCGATCTAAATTAGTGTTCTCCCATTTTTCTAGATTCAGATGTATCTGATACATCTAAATCTAGACAAATATGAGAATATTAATTTGGATCAGAGGGAGCAGTATATTAGTACTTTTTGAGGAAAGTATATTAGTACTAGTACACTAGTATAATACTAGTACTCATTTCTTTGCTTAGACATATGCTCACCTCTGTCCACGCGTTGTACACGTTGAGAGAATAAAACGTAGGCAGGGTAAAAGTGGGTAGCAGCGAAGAGGAGTTGAAGGTGGTTCGATGTTAGAGGAAATTTATGATTGGTTCCTGAGAAAAGGTACTCCTGTGGCCAATCTACTAGTAGTAAATTTCAGGACCTATGCACGCAAAAAAGATTGTGTGTTTTCTCTCACCTTTGCTTTCTCTCACCTTCGCTGCCTCTCCCCATCCATCCTCCCTCTCTCCTACCCTTTCCCCTCGCGCACCGGCCCGACGGATCTCTCCCTGGTCCACAGCATGGTGCTGCGCATGTGGGCCTTGGTACGGCGGCTCCGTGTCTCTGGCGTGTTCGGAAGCTGCGTTGGCGTGGAGTAGGGACATGGAGTACATAGGAAGGAAACCACTTTGATCCTTGGTAGCAAAAACAATTCAAACTTTTCCGGTTTTCGAAATTTTCACCTGCTTCCCAAATATCGGGAGGGAAGGTTACTCAAAAGATCGGCCATTCGCAGTACTTCTTTTCTTATCTTTATCTTTTATTATCTCTTACAATACCATACCATACCACTATATAGTGTATGGATAACTTCGAACATTGACCGTTGGATAAGGACTGGCAAATCCAAACAGCGTCGTCGGTTTGATTTTTCAACTATATTAGGAAAGAACATTCAATTATTCTCAATTTTTTGAGTGGATGACGAGCAAGGTTGTGCTTTACTGTTTAGGAATGTCTGAAGAATATTGGATCTGAATGCTAGAAGCCAAGTTTACCAACATGTTGTACCAACGATTCCCATGTTTTATTTATGAGTTTTCAAATTTCCTAGCTAACTCTGCCTATTTGACCGAATGACTTTATGTCGATTTATCGAAATTAGGTCAAATTTGAAACTACAAGTAATTGTAGGTTTCTTTGAAAGTTTTACGAAAAATCTTTTGAAGGTACCCATCGAGGTGTCACAATTAATATATCATAAAACACTAAGAGTTTTGATGATAGGTTCAACTTCTTGCTAAGATTTTGCATCTTGACAATTTAACGAAATTAGGTCAAACTTGAGCTATAAGTAAGAGCGATAGATTGCTATTGAATTCAATGTATTTCCAAAGGTAGATGGGTGCATCTTCATGTAGTAAACAATGTCCTCTATGTTAGTTTCCAACTATCACGAAAGAACATTTAATTCTCAATTTTTCGAGTGATGAAAAGATTGTTCTTTTACGTAAAGAAACACCGAAGAATATGGATCTGAATATCACAAGACAAGTTTTCGGACATAAATGTATGGACGTCGATGTAATTTTACCTTTTTTAGGTCCTTGATGTAAAATGTACTCGCACCGTCCTTGTAAAATTCAAACCTAAAAGAAAGTGGTAACATTTAAAAGTATTTAAGATTATTAGTTATCGATGAGTATGAACGTTCTTGGATTTCAAGCCGAACGACCAATGTCATGGCCATATCTACATCATACTTTATGTTGATGATGATCCCATGTACATGAATTTTCATGCCGCTAACTCTGGCCATATATTTTGAAAACAAATGAAGAGAAAGTAGTATGAAGAGTATGGCTCGACGAGCTTCTCTCTCGAGAAGGACACAAACATGACTGTTTTCCCTGCTTAATTTTAGGGTGCTTCGTGATAAATGTATGGACCTCGATGTAATTTTACCCCTTTTTAGGTTCTTGCGGTAAAGGTACTCCCACTGTCCCTGTAAAATTTGAACACAAAAGCAAGTTGTAAAATTTAAACGTATTTAGGCTTATTAGTTGTCAATGAGTATGAACATTCTTGCATTTCAAGCTGAACCACCAGGGTCATGGACATATGTACATCATACTTTATGCTGATGATTCATGATCCCATATCGAAGAATTTGCATCACACAAAATTTGGCCATGTATTTTAAAAACAAATGAAGAGGAAGTAGTACTACGAAGAGTATGGCTTGGTCAGGTTCTTTCTCGAGAAGGAGCCGAACCTGTCTATTTTCCTTTGCTTAATTTTAAGGCATACTTCGTGCTACATTTTTATACCTCGATGTAATTTTCCCCTTTTAGGTCCTTGATGAAAACAAACAAAGAGGAAGAAATACTATGAAGAGTACGACTCGATCAACTGTTCTCTCGAGAAGGAGCCAAACCAAACTATTTTATTTTCTTAATTTTAGGGTACTTCATTCTAAATGAATGGACCTCGATGTAGTTTCCCCTTTTAGGTCCTTGATGTAAAATGTACACCTACTGTCCGTGTAAAATTCAAACCTACAAGTTAGTGGTAAAAGTTAAATGAATTTAAGGTTAGTTATGAATGAGTATGAACAATCTTGGATTTCAAGCCGAACGGCCAAGGTCATGGCCATATCTACATTATACTTTACATCGATGATTCACGATCCCATATCCAAGAATTTCATGCCGCCAAATTGGCCATATTTAGAAAACAAACAAAGAGGGAAGTAGTACGAATAGTATGGCTTGACCAGCTGCTGTCTCGAGAAGGAGCCGAACCCGAGTGTTTTCCCTGCTTAATTTTAGGGTGCTCTGTGGTAATTAAATGTATATACCTCGATGTAATTTTACCTTTTTTTAGGTCATTACCGTAAAATGTACTCCCACCGTCTGTGTAAAATTTGAACTTAAAAGCAAGTGATAAAATTTAAACGTAATTAAGCTTATTAGTTGTCAATGAATATGAAAATTCTTGCATTTCAAGCCGAAAGACCATGGTCATACATATTTACATCATACTTTATATGCTGGTGATTTATAATCCCATAGCGAAGAATTTTCATGCCACCAAATTTGGCCATATTTTGAAAAGAAACGAACATGAAGTAGCATGAAGAGTATGCATGGCTCGGTCAGCTTCTCTCTCTAGAAGGAGCAAAACATGACGGTTTTCCCTTCTTAATTTTAGGGTGCTTCGTTTTAAATGTATGGACCTCGATGTAATTTTACCTTCTTTAGGTCCTTTATGTAAACTGTACTATGAATGTCCGTGTAAAATTCGATCCTAAAAGCAGGTTGTAAAATTTAAACATGTTTACGATTATTATATATCGATGAGTATGAACATTCTTTGATTTCATGACGAACGACCAAGGTCATGGCCATATTTACATCATACTTTATGCCGATGATTCGTGATCCCATATCCAAGAATTTGCATGCCCCCAAATTTGGCCATATTTTGAAAACAAACAAAGAGGAAGTAGTATGAAGAGTATGGCTGGATCAGCTTCTCCCACTAGAAGGAGCAAAACATGACTATTTTCCCTACTTAATTTTAGGATGCTTTGTGCTAAATGTATGGACCTTGATGTAATTTTACCTTTTTTAGGTCCTTGGTATAAAATGTACTCCCCCCATCCGTACGTGTAAATTTCGAACCTAAAAGCAAGTGGTAAAATTTAAACGTATTTAAGATTATCAGTTATCGATGAGTACAAACATTCTTGGATTTCAAGACGAACGACCAAGGTCATGGACATATCTACATCATACTTTATGTTGATGGTTCCTGATCCCATATCCAAGAATTTGCATGCGGCCAAATTTGGCCATTTTTTTAAAACAAATAAAGAGGAAGTAGTATGAATGGATGGTTCGATCAACTTTTCTATCGAGAAGGAGCAAACCATGACTGTTTTCCCTGATTATTTTTAGGGTGCTTCGTGCTAAATGTATGGACCTCGATGTAATTTTACCTTTTTTAGGTCCTTGATGTAAAATATACTCCCACCGTACGTATGTGTAAAATTCAAACCTAAAAGTAACTATAAAAATTTAAGCGTATTTAAGATTATTAGTTGTCGATAAGTATGAACATTCTTTGATTTCAAGAAGAATGACCAAGGTCATGGGCCTCATGGCCATATCTACATCATACTTTATGTTCATGATTCATGACCCCCTATCAAGGAATTTGCAAGCCGTCAAATTTGGCCATATTTTGAAAACAAACGAAGAGGAAGTAGTATGAAGAGTATGTCTCGATCAGATTTTCTCTCGAGAAGGAGCAAAACATGACTATTTTCCCTACTTAATTTCAAGGTGCTTCGTGCTAAATGTATGGAGCTCGATTTTTTTTTACCTTTTTAGGTCCTTGATTTAAAATGTAATCCCTACGTCCTTACGTGCAAAATTCGAACCTAAAAGCAAGTGGTAAAATTTAAACGTATTTAATTTTATTAGTTGCCGATGAGTATGAATATTCTTGGATTTCAAGCCGAACGACCAAGGTCATGGCCATATCTACGTCATACTTTATGCTAATGATAATCCCATGTCCCGGAATTTTCATGCCACCAAATTTGGCCATATATTTTGAAAACAAACGAAGAGAAAGTAGTATGAAGAGTATGGCTTTGCTCTCTCGAGAAGGAGCCGGACCTGACTATTTCCCTTGCTTATTTTTAGGGTGCTTTATGCTAAATGTAAGGACCTCTATGTAATTTTATCCATTTTTAGTTCCTTGATGTAAATTGTACTCTCATCATCCGTGATGTTCCCATATTTGGGAGCAAATGGGTGAATCATGTCATGGTAATAATATTGCCACTCGGAGTTTCTACCATTAGATAAATCTAGCACGAAAACATAACTATATACATTCTAATCTAGATAAATCTAAGAACATTATATGGATCGGAGGGAGTAGTATATATGCATTTAAAACAAATTGTGTTTGCTCTCTCCTTCAGTGCGGCATCAGCATCCCCACACGCAAAGCAAATTTGAGGACATTTTGAACTTTTTTCTTCGGCACGGTGTGATTTGCTGTCCCTGGCTACCTACCGGAAAAAAAGCAGTAGCGCCTCAAACTAGGGGCCTGCATTGCGGGCTAGAGCGTTTAAGAAATACTACTATATCTAATTTTTTGTTATTATTCCTTTCTTGCATAAGCGTCTATATTAACGCCCCACATTAGTTTTGCCCTAATATACCGGGTCGAAGTAGTCGATCCGACAACCGAAGGAGAACCGCTCCGCGCCCCTCATCGTCTTCCTCTGCCGCTCCGGCCGCTTGTGCACCATCATAGCCCCTCTCCACCCTTGTAGAAAGCTAGAAACCTCCAACCCATCCCAACTAATCTTCCGCAGTACTCTTCCTCGGAACAACATCTGGAGCGATGAAGCGTAAGATATCTGAGAGCTATAGCCAGGCAATCGGATTTGGCAACCTCCACTACAGACCGCTTAGCAACATCACCGGTCGCACCGATCTTCTAAGCACCGCTCGCCTGGCTCGCGGCATGGTTGACATGCGTCGAGGGATTGTGGAAGATCTTTCTCTCCCGTTTGGTTTGCCCTGCCTACTTCACTTCAACCCACAGACATGGCCACTAGACCGTGACGAGCAGGTAAAAATCAGTTTTGCATGATTTCTATAGGACTCGAATCCTTAGATTCTTTCCTATGGATTGAATTTGGATCGAAGGAATCGTGGTACGCAAATTATTTTGAACTGCAACCTGCCACCCATCCTTAAATCCCGTAGGAATTAGAACATCTACTTGAGGCTCAACTCTCATCGTGCGAATCACGTAGGTAGTTTTCCTACGTTTTATAATTGCCTGTTTTTCACCGACAAACCTGTGAAATTCTTGTGGTCTCAATCCTGCGATCGAAATAGGCCCAAGACTTTTGCTTCAGTGTCCCCCCTCTCCTACAAACATACTAATATATAAACACAAGAACGACCAGGATTGTTGATACCTGTAACAGAAGGTGTATTAGCTAATCAAGGCTGGCATTATATTTTAAGTTTCATGTGTTTTATAAACACAAGATTTCTGTAAAAAGTTGGCTCTTTGGTTTACATGAATACAAAAACATAGGATTACTTTAAAACATGGTAAAATCAAAGTCAAACCTCACAGGAGAGTATATTTTATGATGTTCTCATATCTCTTGGGACCTCATTCTTGTTCTTTGCGTGCGTAGGAATTTGAAAATAAGGTCCAAGTTGGATATGAAGAATTGCATATGAGTTTTGGAGGATTCTACCCCATAGGATTTTGGAAGATATCAAATTCCTATGGATTTACTTCTTAGTTCCTATGCCCTCCATTCCATAAGAATCTAAACACGAGCTCCAACCTTACTCTATTTCTCCTTTGAGAAGTCCAATGCACTTACACTATATTCTTGTAAAACTCTTGTGTTTATTTCCTATTCACCATCCAAATACACCTGTTACAAAATTCCTGCGTTTTTAATTCCTAATATGAATTTACTGTACCTACCATGTCAATCCTGTGTTTTCCTATTCCTACGTTTTTTAAAAACCATTGATCGAAAGAGGCCCCTAATCTTGTTAATCAATCATAGGAAAATTGCTTGCGTTTTTTCCTCTGGTCCATTCCTCTAAACAGTGCCAGCATAGGAAACTTAACTGTTCCTACACTTTTTCTTTAATGCAAACAAGACCTTATTCCTTGGTGTGTTTGTCTGCATGCATTCATGATTTATTCAACACATTTCTGCATCTTTCAGATAGTAGTTTTTCCACAAAGCTAGCTAGCACTACCCCCTTGGTCAAACACCTTGCATGCCCCTTATGAAGAAAATCTGTTGCGGGGCATTGACGCGT
This sequence comes from Avena eriantha, assembly GCA_910589775.1. Lineage (NCBI taxonomy): Eukaryota > Viridiplantae > Streptophyta > Magnoliopsida > Poales > Poaceae > Avena > Avena eriantha. Next base: position 238,397,193 of record OU342745.1, read on the forward strand.
TGCTGATGCCACTAGACAATCCAATAGTAGAAGCATTTCTACCAGCTGATGATGACATACCCGGAACATGGGATGATGAAGGATTTGAAAACAAGGGTCGCTGGGTTGGTGCCAACGGAGAATGGATTGTGATTCCAAAGCACCCAGGGCGCTGGTACCTCCAAAACATCTACAGTATGGCACGTATCGAGCTGCCAGGTGTGCAGCGTGTTGATATTTATCCTTCGGGTAACTAGTGTTTCCCTGGACCCCATGCACTTACCTCTACAAGAACGCGTATATCAAGCTGCTGAAGATACAAATAACAAAGAAACCATACATATTTGAAAACAATGGCACTACAACGCGATGGCGGTGTTTGACAAATTCATTGCTATCATAGATTTTCCTTGTGACAGGGACTGGATTATCCTTCGAAACGACTATCTTGCACCAGCAATGTATGTCGATGCCATTGCCAAGTGTCTAATCTGTGGTTCTATTGATCGCATATACGCGGTGACAGAACCGCGAGGAGATGTTCTTGTCTGGGAACCAAACAAGTGGAGTGAGTCTCGTTATTTAAAAGTAAAATTTATAAATTACTTACAACTGCATTGTTCGTGATACTTTTGCTAACTGAAATGCACACACAGATATACTTGCAGGCCCGCGTGTCATACAGGCTCCAGTAATTGAAGAGCCTGCAAACGTCCAAGCCAGTGACGATGCCGAGGCTGAAGATATTGCATTACGCAGCTGGTACTTGGCAGAGCTTGGCTGGAATATCATGTGGATTCACACCAGGGATGCACGAACCAGCAGCCATGGTAATCCTGCATCATACATGGGTAGAGAACTTCTCACTTGTCCCTCGCTCTGCTGTCACGTTTTCTAGAGGGCCCTTAATTTGGATGACCCTATAGCACCGGACTGGATCAGAAGGGATAATCTTGAAGGGAGGTCAGTGTTTGTGGGAATCAACCATCCATTCATCCTCGATCCCCCTACAAACTCCGAACCTAGTGTTGCCGATGTTGTCGAAGCTCTGCCAGTGTTCAGATGAGACTGTGTGTTTACTACACATGTGCGCTACCAACATCGCCCACAACCAGTTCCAGATTGGAGCCGCATCCACGTCAATGGGGGAGTTGCCATAGGTTCATCACTTAACTACACTAGAGCGGAACATAGAGAGAAAATGTTCGAGGCGCCAATGTGGTTCGTTCTAACCCTGCCTCGTTAGAACTATGTGAAGTTTGACCAAAATACCAAAAAGCTGATTATGAGCACTCGCAACATCATTTCTGTAGCTAATATTTGTCACCGTTTAATGTACAGTACTATGTACGTAGTACTTTCATACTATATTTCAGTATCAGTAATTGCAACATCATTTCCACTATTGCTTGTACTAGGTACCATGTACGTAATAATATACTTTCATAGTACGTGGTTGATGTTTCCCTATTCAACCACTCAAGCTGCCGTGCCCAATTTTCTAGGCAATTAATTCTTGCATGAAAATTAGTAGTACTATATTGGTGGCAAGGTTTGCTTTGTCCACAACATCCGTGTAACCTCGCCGCATTTATTCCCTCACCAGCCCCCGCCCCAGCCCTAGCCCTCTATCACACATCACTCCTTAATCGCCATTGTGCTTCCCTCCATTGACGACCACCACCGCCACAACTTACTCGTCTTAGGCGGGTCGGCTGCGGGCGGTCGGCCTTGCAACCTCATCTATAGAGCCATCGCATCCCTCGGACATCGTGGTGGTAGTGCGGTATGTACATAATCCCCGGAACCCTTGATCTTGATGATGAGATGCGGTCAAGCTTTTATTAGCGCTTGGTTAACATTGGGTTGGTGTTGAGTATAGTTCTCATCTAGTGCATTTAACCCGTCTATATACTACAGTTCAGTTTTACGCATGCAAGCTAGTTCTAGGGCTAGATCTACGGTGAACTGTAGTAATAAGTTCAAATTTTGTATTGATTGATCCACGGCTGATGATGATTTGGGAGGCCACTTGGTATGTTTTGCTTTAGATTTGTCTTAGGCGTGGAGGTCCCTTTAATTTGGGCAAGTTAGGATGGCTGCTGCCCTACCCTGATTTTTGCCAAAATTTTGAGTATATGTATGCATCTCTAGCATCGGCAGTAGATAGAGCTCATCATGTTCATCCATTCGGCTGTTCCTATGTGTTCGGTATCCGTACTGCTCGATAAAGAACTACACTAATGTGATGCCTAGACCTTGGAAGTAGTACTAATATAACCGGCGTTCATGCTAGCTAGAGTTAAGACTTTAATTTGTGTACTTCGATAAGAAAATTGCTCCTCTTTACTAATATAACCAGCGTTCCTGCTAGCTAGAGTTAAGACTTTAATTTGTGTACTTCGATAAGAAAATTGCTCCACTTTACTTTATTAGCTGATCTTGTATTGTACTCTATCAGCTAATATTGTACTATTTCACAATTATTGATAGCTGGTAGAGACATATCTGTCCACAGGATTTTTTTGCAGTATTCGGGCAAGAAGAGCTTGGATAGACTCATCATCGAAGAAGACAAGAGAGTCTTGTGCAGCCTGGATGGAGGGGCTAGCCAGGAACACCCACGTGGAGAACACCTGTGACGAGTTCTGCAAGATGTTGTTAATACCGAGAGGGTTAGACGTGCAGAGCATAACCAGCTCCTTTTTGCTAACGTTTGGCGGTGAGTATCCAGAGGCCATCAAGCTGAAGATATGCAAAGCATGCAGCTGGGCCATCGAGCTGAAGAAGCAAGATGGCAAGGTAATCCTTGACGAAGGATGGCTAGATTTTGTTAAAGCACATGCCTTGAAGGTAGGATACTTTCTGGTATTCAAGAAGCTTGCCACCACTTCCTATAAGGTGATAGTATTTGATCATAATAACTGTGAGAAGGTGATCAGATGTGCAGGTTATCACCCATCATTTGATGGACAATTTACTATATCATAGGTGTATTAATGTAGTGACTGTTCGCTTCTAATTATAACTATTCTATAAAGAGGTGCTTGAACACCTTCCGTTATCATGCATACTGTTGGAACACCGTGGTACTTAATCGTGCTAGGCTCCAATGTGGAGGTATTTATTGTACTGTGTTTGTAGCAAAACTACAAAACAAACATCTAGTGTACTACTGCTTGTATTGTACTACCGCCTGTTCCAAAGTATTAGGGCTGGACATAAAACTCGAAACTCGATGAGTTTAATGAGCACTCGTTTGCTCGGTTTGTTCAAAATCAACTCGTTTCCTTAACCATCTTGGCTGAGCTATAGTTTTTGCTCAATATCCTTAACGAGCTAAATGATCGAGTTAACGATGTTCGTGAGCTACTCGTTAAGCTCGGTAACAACCAAGGTAAGGCTCCCTTATGTTGCTACATGTCTAATCTGGCAGCCCATCTAAGGCAAACATCTAGGCCATTGAGTAAAATTGATCACTCCAGGACCGAGAGCGACCGACCAAAAACCTTACCCTAGACTCCCCCGTTCGATTTAGAATATTTCTCATGTGTCTCGTCAACTCGTCATATCCCACTGCATACCCCATCTCCATCTTCTCGATCTAGATCTACTGACCGTGGCACTAACCAAACCCTACCAACTGTCGTTTTTAATTATCGGTATGCCTCTGTATGAGGCTGATACATTTTCATAACGAGCAGCTCGTAAGCGCTCGTTAACATCTAATGAACCAAGCCGAGCTTTACTTTTTGCTCATTTTCATAATGATCTGAGCCTTAATGAGCATGAGCCTTAACGAGCCGAGCCTTAATGGGTCGAGCTGCTTGATAGTCCAGCCCTACAGTATAATCCTTTTTAGCAAACTAAACAAACATCATCTGGTCAAACATGACAGCCGTAGTAACTCTGGTCGGCATACACGGCAGTGTGCCGGCCTAGCTGTAATGGCCTAGGTTGTGACATGGTTAATTTAGGGCACGACAGCATGCCGGCCTAGCTATAAAATGCGCCAAGATTTCATAAGGTTAATTTAGTGCACTGCAGCATGCAAGCCAAGCTAATCGGCGTGCTGGATGCAGCTCCAGAGGCCTTGCAAAAAAAAAATCATTCAAAGAGCCATCCCATCTTCCCCATCTCGGTTGTTTTTATCCCCACTTGCCAACACCGCCTGGCACCACATTTGGGATCGTCTCTAGTGCATGCTTCACACATTTTCCTCGCCATCTCGCTCGATGCATTGGATCTTGTAGGCTGCGCGCCACCCCTCTCCAAAAGTCCCCCAATAGTCATACTCTGGTCCGACCTCTTCCCCCAATCCATCCCGATGTCGCAATCGACGCACAACCCACTGCACGATGTCTGGAGCAAGGTCGGCGACAATTTTTCAACGAAATTGCTATACGTCTGGACCAGTGCCACCCGGCTGGCTGCATGCTCCAAGGAGCTGTACCACCAAGGCGCGGGTGGAAAAGGTAGCAGATGCCCCCAACAACCACTGCGGGACATTCGTCCCCTACGACGACGTATATGACCACATAATTTGGTGCTTTCACGGCCAACAAGTCGGACGGAGCCTGGATGCGAGTTCATCATCTCGTCGGTAGAGCTAACACCTATATGTCGTGGAAATGGCCACGGTAGTCACTGCCATTGGCAGCGATTGATTGTAACGTGGGGAAGAGTTGGCGGCCATCTGCGGTGCGAGATGGGGGTGGATGCACATGGGTTTATCCAGGTTCGGCCCCTGGAGGGTAAAGACCTACTCCTTCTAGATTAGATTATTGGAGAGCGAGTTACAGGGGTGGCGAGCTCGGCGTCTAAGCAGCGAGTCGCTAGAGGGGCTGTATGATGGAATGTGAGTCCTTAGGATTCCCTCGGGAGGTTTATATAGGAGTCACCTCCCTAGGGTTTACAAGTTACAACCGAGCCAGATATGGACTCGGAGGCTTTCTGACCTAATCCGACTGGGCTTCAGGTATGCTTCTGGGCCTTTAGATTCTAGTCGCGAGGCTTCTCCTTCAGTCGTAGTCGAGTCGCCATCCCTCAAGCACATCCACAGGCCCTTCGGCCCAATCGGAACGTCCTGCTGGGCATACCCCCTTTGGCATATCCCCATCAGTAGTCCCCGAGGCCATCATTGATTCAGGCGCAGGCGTCCCTTTGGCGCTCGAAGTAGGCGAGCCCAATTTGGACGCCCAGTCAAGTCGGCGATGAACTCCATTAGAACTAAGGAGAATTTCCCTAGGCTTCCACTCTCCACTCCAATGAATGTTACTACTATCGAGTCGCCGCTTCGGCGAGTGGAAGACTAGCGGGTAGCCGGTGGAATGGAGGAGTTGGACCATCAGTTCTGGTCAAACTATCTGTTGGAATTTCCAACGGTAACTTCGGCGCAATTACCGTGAGTAACGGCTACCCCGATTTTGGTGGGTAGCGTTCCCATATAAGGGGAGTGATGATTCAGTTCCGCAAATATACCCGCATTCTCCATTCTCCCATATTCGTTCTTCCTGTCTCAAACCTTTCTGCCTTCGTCCTTCCGATTCGTCCTCACCGTGCGATTCCATGTCCTACCTGATGGCGCCTCCCAAAGGCCCATGGGGAAAATCCAAATGCACCACAGCCCAACTCAAATCTTTCGGGGACGCCGGGGTCCTCCGCAAGGGGAACTGGCGGGTTCCCCCTCCTCCGAGACCGAACCGAAGCTGCGACCCGGCGAATTCATCTGCTTCCCCAGCCATCTTGAAAGGGGTCTAGGATTCCCCACCTTGCCCTTCTTCCGCCGCTTATACACGTATTACGTGATCAAACCATCGGATCTCAGCCCGCACAGCATCGAGCAGCTGGCGATCTTCGTCGCCTTCTGCGAGTGCTATCTCGGCTGCAGACCGTATTTTATGCTGTGGTTGGAGCTCTTCCATGGCCGCATCAGGCGCGGGGCGTCCGGTGGCTTGATGTTGGCCGCATGCGGCGTCACGTTCCAATTGAAGCCGAATGCCAATTTCATCAAGCTCCTCCTGCCGAAGAAGGCCGCCAGCGAGTGGAAGAAGAGCTGGTTCTACGTAAAAGAATCCACTCCCTCCGGCGAGGTGAAACTTCCCGAGTTCGTCGCCGAGAGGAGCGAGCCTCGCCGGTTGGCGCCAAAGAAGCTTCCTGAAGACCAGTGGATGGCCATTGCGGAGATGATGGACCAGATCCAGAAGCTGAAGGACCAGGGGTTGATTTCGATCAACCTCTACAACTGCTGGCTCGGGCGGCGTCTAGTTCTCCTGGCAGCTCGACCGCATTGGATGTATGAGTACAGCGGGAAGCACGACCCCTCCCGAACTAGCAAGGAATCATGGGAGGCCGAGGACTACAAGGCCGCCCTGAAAAAGATCACTGACGTGGAGTTCACCAGCGTGTCGATCGGGCTCGCCCCGTACACTCTAGTGAAGAATGAAGCCCCCACAGTAAGTTTTCTCCCCAGTCGCTATTTCCGCACCTCAATTTTCAGTCGCTGCATTTGATGTTTACTCATGGTGGTTTTCAGCTTTTTCAGGTGTTGGAGGGCTGGCTCCCTCCGCTGGATGAAGAGGTCCCCCAGGAACTCGAGGAAGACTCTGAGGGAGATTCTTTCGACAGCGACGGGGAGGAGTAGGAGGTTCCTCGCCCAGCACATGTGGCTCGCAAGACCCGTATGCAGAAACAACATGAGTTTGAGGCGAGCCACAGCCTAGACGAACACGATGGAGGCGACGAGATCGCGCAGGAGCACACGTCCCGGCGTACTGCTACACCGTCGAAGCCCGCATGCAAGCCCAAGTCACCAGCGAAGAAGACAATGTCGCCGTCCAAGTCGGCGGTGGTGTTTGAGTCGGATGACGACTCTGACAATGAAGATGCCGCCGAAGTCTCGCGCAAACCCCAAAGGACGCGATCCCGACGAAGGGGTTGGAGGGCGAGGACACCGAGGCGGCGGTAGAGGTTCCCCTGGTGGTGATTGCGCCAACGGTTTCGGGGGTTCCAAGCCAGGAAGCAGCTAAAGCAGCGACGTCTAAGTCGCCGCAGCCATCGAGGGCGGCCGCGTCTTTGGAGCCGGAGGTTCCGACGACTGCGGCTTCGTCGTTGTGGAAGCCCGTAGTGTCGTGGGCTTCGAACGTCTTCGAGAGGGGGCTCACTCACAAGCTGGGTCCAGAGTTGGACAAGCCTACCCACATCAGCACCGGGCTTCGTGTTCTCCCGGTCGCTAAGTGAGTATTGGTTCCTCCTTCCAACTTGCCTCTTGTTTTTGTATCGTCCTTATATTGACTGTGGGAATTCGAGCAGATCTGGGGCCAAGAAGATTGGCTGCCCTTCGGTGGCAAAGATTCCGCTGGCCGCCACCACGAGAGAGGGTGACCTCCTCAAGAAGAGAAAAGCCTCCGGAGATGTAGCGACCACGGAAGGCGCGAAGAAGCAGAAGGGGGTGCCGACGACGCCACAACCAAGGGCGGCGCCCCAGAGCCTGATGTTGCGGCAGTCGCCGAAGAAGTGGTGGCAGCGCGATCGGATCCAGTCTTGGCTGTGGCCGCGCCGGAAGCACCGGCCCCAACAACCAGTGCCCCTGCCAGAGCATCGACGAAGTTCCCGCGCTTGAAGGCCAGGGGGTTTCCAGGCGTGGTGTACACCTAGTCTTTGAAGAGCCCGGAGATCGTGGATGCGGACATTGGGTCCCGTCGTGGGGGCACTTCCTTCACGATCCCGTTAACTGACGCCGGAGAACTTCACATGATGCTTGGCACCACTATTCAGGTATGTCCAGTCCCCGAGTTCTTAGTCGCTGAATTTCAGCGGCTGGGAACTGAACTTCTTTCTCTTTTCCAGTCCCCGAGTTCCTAGTCGCTGAATTTCAGCGGCTAGGAATTGAACTTCTTTCCTACTCTCCAGTCCCCGAGTTCTTGGTCGCTGAATTTCAGTGGCTAGGAACTAGAAGTTGATTTTGGTAAGTGCTGAGGTGTGTTGTTTATTTGTACAGTTTGCAAAGGGAATCGACCGATCGGCAGGCCACAAGGGAGCGCTTGGAGCGTGATCTGTGCGAGGCGCAGGAAGCCAACCAACGGCTTCAGGAAACTATTGGTGAGTATCTGCTTTTCTGCCCTTTCCTTTGTCAGGTGTGAACTGTTTGTGTATGGCGCGCTGATGGTCTTTCTTTTAGATGGTTTCCCGGCTGCGATTTCCAAGGCCCGTGAAGGGTATGTTCCAGTCGCCGAGCTGGACGTGGCGAATGGACGAATTGCCTCCCTGATCCAAGACTTGGAGGAAGCGAGAGCGGCCTCCGTTTCTTCGGAGGACCAAGTGAAGGCTGCTGTCGTTGCGGCTGAGGAGGAACGCAAAGCCACGGATTCGATCATTGTGGGGCTGCACAACGAGCAAGCCGCCTTGGAGAAGCATGTCACAGAGATCTGCCGCAAACTCCTTGGTGAGTCTCCGTCTTTGCCTGACTTGTTCGGTGAGTCCCTGATTCGGGAGGTCCGTAGTTTCATTGACGTCTGATTTTGCAGCTGTGATAGGCCAAAGCGACACAGTGGTTTAGACCTTCAATGCTTCGCAGTGCGTGACTGCCGTGGTGAATGCGGCCACGGCTTCGGCGTTATGTGTCCAAGCGGCTCTTCAAGGCATGTCCCCCACCGAGGTTATTCTTGGGGGACTTACGGAGGTGTGGCGCTATCTAGAGGAGGTGCCTATCGTCGTGGAGTGGATGGCGCGTTCAGCATTTAGGCACGGGGCCACCACGTTGTTAAGCTTGGGCTCGCCCACTTCCCCGATGACTTCGACCTTGACGATGTGACGAGTGGCTACCCATTGGCGATCGGCATGGTGGAGATGTCCGAGGTGCTGAAGCTGACTATGAAGGCCGCCCCTTATGCCGATCGGATCCTGGCAATGGGGGATCTGCTGCCATACCAGGAGAAGGTGTTGGCGCCTGGCGACCCCGAGCCGGAGCATTGTGATATGAAGTCGGAGCAGCCCTTCCAGTCGGCGTTGTCGAAGTCGCTGACGACGTACCCGACGAACCCGTGGCAGCCTTTTGTTCGTGTCAAGGGGGGTGGCGGTGCTTCTTCGTCAGGACCTGTAGAGTAAACAATGTAGTTCGACAGTTTGTGATGTATGCCAAGTGGCGACTACTGTAATGCATTTTGTAATGTATGCCAAGGGGAGTCAATCGACTGTTATTGTGACCAAGTTTGTGTGGTGTATTTATTTTTCATTGGGCGAGTCCCCGAGCGCGTCCGCCCTTTAATGGGGTATAACTCGATTGTATACTTTTGTGTTTTGTTTTGGTTGTGTATTGTTTTGTGTCTCGCGTCTTCTGAGTGGCGAGTCCCTAAGCGCGAGTAGGATTGCTTTGTAGGCGAGGCCCCGAGCGTGGTGCTCAACCATATTGGTCGTGTTCCTGTCATAGGTTGTTAATGCGTTGTTTGTAACGCGTCTCCTCCCCTGGCCCGGAGGGCCAGTCGCTTGGCGAGTCCAAGGCAGCTCTCTTACTTGGTGTGTTCCCGAGCCGCGTGGGGGTTCCCGTTTTGCGGAGTCCCCGTGCGTGGTACTTAACTATTCGAGTCGCTTTGCACGAGGATGGGAGGGACAGGTCGCTATGAGAAGCGTATACTGGTTGTCTTGGCCAGGTGGGCCAGTCGGGCTAGGCGACTCCAATGGCAGCTCCGGATTGGCGTTTTCGTGGACGACCCAAGGCCCGAGTATTTCTGGTGCCCTTGTGCCGCACTACTTAGCCTTGTCGGTCGCTCGACCAAGAGGTTGACTTCCATGAGTAGCATATTGCTAATATGTACGAGTGTGAGTGGCACAAGAGTATGGCGAGTAGACACAATTTGTGCAATCCGAATGAATTTCATTATATATACCAGCTGAGTACAATTTTGAGGTTCTAAGTGTAGAACTTTCTGAGGAGGTTTACGTTCCATGGCCTCCCGACCTCGAGTTGGCCGTCACCCCGTATGTCGATGAGGTAGTAGGCGTCATTACCGAGGACTCCCCTATGGCAATTGGTCCTTCCCATGGGGGGAGAGTTTGTGCATGCCTTTCTTGTCTTGGGCCAGTCGTAGGACCATGTCGCCTTCCTGGAACGTGCGGGTTCGTACTCGGAGGCTGTGGTAGCGGTGGAGTCCTTGCTGGTATATGGTGGTGCGAGAGCGAGCCAGGTCGCGTGCTTCGTCGAGTTGATCAATGCCGTCTTGGCGGGAAACCTCGTTGGTCGCCTCGACGTAGTTGGCGACTCAAGGTGAATCATGCTCTAGGTCAGTTGGCATTACGTCCTCGGCGCCATACACCATGAAGAAGGGTGTGAACCCGGTGGAGCGATTGACAGAAGTGTGGATTAGCCATATCACAGAGGGGAGCTCGTCGACCCAGCATCCTGGGGTGCCCTCGAGGGGCACCTGGAGTCACGGCTTGAGCCCGTGGAGGACGCTCTAGTTGGCGCGTTCTGCCTGGCCATTTGACTCCAGTTGGGCGACTGAAGCGAGGTCGAGTCGTATGCCATGTTCTTCACAAAATTCCGCCATGGCCCCCTTGGCGAAGTTGGTGCCATTGTCTGTTATGATGTTGTGCGGGTAGCCGTATCAGTAGATGAGCTCGCGTAAGAACTTGGTGGTCGTCTTGCCGTCGCACTTCTTTATTGGCTTGGCCTCGACCAATTTGGTGAATTTGTCGACCGTGACCAGGAGATGGGTGAAGCCAGATGGGGCCCTTTTGAACGGGCCTACCATGTCCATGCCCCATACGGCGAATGGCCATGTGATGGGGATGGTCTTGAGTGCCGAACCAGGGAGGTGCGTCTGGTGGGCGTACTTCTGGCACCCGACGCATCGCTGGACGATGTTGGTGGCGTCGGCGTGTGCGGTGAGCCAGTAGAAACTGTGCCGCATAGCCTTGGCGACTAGCGACTTGGTACCGGCGTGATGGCCACAGTCGCCGGCGTGAATGTCCTGGAGGATCTTGCGGCCTTCTTCTGGCTGTACACAGCACTAGAACACGCCAGTCACGCTACGTCTGTGGAGCCCGCCATTGATGATGACGAAGGATTTGCAGTGGCGCACGATCATCCGCGCCTCCGTCTCGTTGCTTGGTAGGATTTTGTGCTCCAAGAAGGCGACGTATGGTGCTATCCAGTCGCTAGGCTCGAAAACCATGGCGACTAAGGCCGGTTCTGGTTGTAGTGGTATCTCGACGTTGATCTCTTTTGGTGGGTTGACTGACGGTTTATGGATGATGTCGAGGAAGACGCCTACTAGTGGCGCTTGTCGGGTCGATCCGATGCGGGAAAGGGCGTCCGCCTCCTCGTTTTTGCGCCTGTCGATCCACTCGACGGAGTAGCCGTCGAAGTGTCCTCCCAGCTAGTCTACCGCTTGGTGGTACGCGATCATTGTGGGAGAGACGGCATCGCACGTTCCGGCGACTTGGCCGGTGACTAGGTCGGAGTCGCCATAGCATCGCAAGCGGTTGACGTTCATCTCCTTAATGGCTCTCATGCCGTGGAGGAGGGCCTCGTATTCTGCCATGTTGTTGGTGCAGGGCTTGAACTTGAGGTGGAGCATGTAGCGGAGCTTGGATCCTTTGGGAGAGGTCAGTATGACCCTAGCCCCTGCGCCATCGGCGTCCTTGGAGCCGTCAATATGGAGCGACCAGTAGTGTAGGTACGGGAGCTTCTCTGGCTGCTGTGCTTCTTTGCAATCTGCAAGGAAATCAGTTAGGGCTTGTGACTTGATCGCTTTGCGGGGCTCGTATTTGATGTTGTGGACGCCGATTTCGACGGCCCACTTGGCAACTCGCCCGATCGCCTCTCGATTGTGTATTATGTCTTGCAGGGGTGCGGAGAAGACCACCATGATCGGGTGCTCCTGGAAGTAGTGTGGGAGTCGCCGCTGGGCTCGGAATACCGCGTATACCAGTTTTTGGTACTGCGGGTAGCGTTGTCGTGAATCTGTCAGGACTTCGCTGATGTAGTAGACAGGGCGCTGTATGAGGCGCTCCTTGCCCTCCTCTGGTCGTTCGATGACCATCACGGCGTTGACGACTCGAGTGGAGGCCGCGACGTAGATGAGCATTAGCTCTTTGTCGAATGGAGCGACGAGGAGTGGGGCCGCGAGTAGCACTTCTTTGAGCGCTTTGAGTGCGTCGTCGGCTTCCGTGTCCCATTGGAACGTGGGGTTCTTGCGCATCAGGCGGTAGAGGGGCATTCCCTTCTCGCCTAGCCAGGCGATGAAGCGACTGAGAGCCCCGACTCGTCCTGCCAACTTCTGGACGTCGCGCAGGCACTCGGGTTTCCCGAGTCGCGCGATGGTGTCGATCTTGGTGGGATTGGCTTTGATGCCTCGCTTGGAGACTACATATCCCAGGAGCTGTCCGGTGGGGAGGCGAAGGTGCATTTTCCGAGGTTCAGCTTGATGTTGTACCTCCGCAGGTTTGCGAAGGTTTCAGCCAGGTCGTCGAGCAGGTCGTCCTGGTGGGTGGATTTTACCACCACGTCGTCGATGTAGACGTGGATGTTGCGGCCAATTTTGCTCGCTAGGCACTCCTGCATGCATCTCTGGTATGTGGCGCCGGCGTTCTTGAGGCCGAACGTCATGGCCGTATAGCAGAAGGCACTGAATGGCGTGGTGAACGTCGTCTTCTCCTTGTCCTTGACCGCCATCTTGATCTGGTTATAACCAGACTAAGCATCGAGGAAGCACAGCGGCTCTGATCCCGCGGTTGAGTCGATGATTTAATCGATGCGCGGTAGGACAAACTCCTCCTTTGGGCAGACGCTGTTGAGGTTGGTGTATTCGATACACATTCTCCATGTGTTGTTCTTTTTAGAACCACGACTGGGTTTACCAGCCACTTGGAGTATTTGATTGGCCGGATGAAGCCTGCGGCTAGCAGGCGCTATATTTCTTCGGCAATCGCTCGACGGCGCTCTTCATTGAAGGGCCGTAGCGACTGCTTTACTGGTCGCACTTTGCGGTCGGCATTGAGTTTGTGCTCAGCGAGTTCCCTCAGGACACCTGGCATGTCAGATGGCTTCCATGCGAAGATGTCTCGGTTCTCAGGAGGAACCCGATGAGCGCGCTTTCCTATGCGGGGCTCATGTGCGCCCCGATGGTGACCGTCTAGCTGGAGTCGCCTGGGACGAGCTCGACGGTGCGGGTGTGCGTGGTCGCCTCGAACGTGGAGTTCGCGGCGGTTGGTTTCTTCAGGATGGTGGGGGTGTCCTTGTTGATGTTCCCCGCGTATTTCGCAAGCCCCTCCGCGTGGTCGGTCTCTGCGGCGATGATGGTGTCGGCGAGCTCGGCGCCTCTGTCCTCGCACTCCACGGCCATGTCGGGGTCGCCGTGGATGGTGATGATGCCGCTTGGCCCGGGGAGCTTCATCATGTTGTAGGCGTAGTGTGGGGTTGCCATGAACTTTGCGAATGCCTGGCGACCCAAGACGCAGTGGTAGGGGCTGCGGAAGTTCACCAGCTCGAATATGATCCTCTTCGTGCGGTAGTTTGCCGGAGTGCCGAAGGTGACTGGCAGCGTCACTTTTCCGATCGGATACGCCTTCTGACCAGGGACGATACCATGGAAGGTCATCAGGGTTGGCTCAATGGTTGCTTCTGTGAGCTGGAGCCTCTTGAACATGTCCAGGTACATGATGTTGATGGAGCTCCCACCGTCCATTAGTGTCTTGGGCAGCCAGTAGTCGGCCACCTTGGGCCTGACTACCAGGGCGACTCGCCCTGGGCATTCGATTCTTGGCGCGTGGTCCTGGCAACTCCAGATGATGCTCTGCTCAGACCAGTTGAGGAAGCGAGGGATGTCAACCTGTGTCACCGCATTGATGGCGACAGCGCAGGTGAGCACCTTCTTCTCACGCGTGGTGCCAAGTCCAGTGAAGGTGTGTAGCGAGCTGACGGTGGTGCCGAAGCCGCCGCCATTCCCGTTGTCCCGAGGTGGGTTGTTATTGGGAGAATATCATTTTGCGGCCCAAAAGTTTGGGTGTCCAGGCAACGCGGTACCCAAGTTCCCTGAAATCATCCGTGATGACTACAGTTGGCGTGCCAAATACTCAGAGGGTCTTTTTCGGCACGAATTCAACTTTATGTTTCAATACAAAAAATCAGGCTAACGGCCGTCAAGTTGGGCCCCCTGTCAGTTCTCGCCGTTATGTCGCTCCTGTCACTCCCGTCTCTTAGGTGTCAATTAGGCTTGCAGCGTTGGTGCCTGCATCCATTACGCTTCTTCTTCTTCCCCGGAGCGGCAATCTGTGGGGCGTCGCAGCCATGGCACGAAGCTGGGACATGGAAGAACCTGCTCGGCCCAGCTCTCCTCCCTATAGGCTTGCAGCGTTGGCCCCTGCATCCATTACTCGTCTTCTTCCCCGGAGCGGCAATCTGTGGTCGCGGCCATGGCGCAGAGCTGGGAAGTGACGAAGCTGCTCGGCCCCGCTCTCCTCCCCATCCCGAGTCGGAGCTCGCCCTCACTGTGGACGCACCCATGGCACAGTTGGGGACGAGAATTGGTTCCCGGTGAGATCTATCACCTTGTCGACCATGCTCGGTTCTGTTTTCCTCCTCTAGAATCCGAGCTCGCCGTCGCCGTGGTTGCACCCACACCAATTCTGCCACCTCTGCCGAGGTCTCTGTGGTAGCTCAAGTTTTGGGGCTCTCCAAGTTTTGCCATGTTGGTACTATAAGTGTTGTTGTATGTTAAACTAGAAAATCTCTTTTGTTCAAATCTCTTGGGCTGTACCAACTTCATTATGTTTAATTATGAAAGCCAAAATATAAATGACTTCTCTCAATTTCTCGCATAGAAAAATGCATAGCTAATTTCATATTCTGGCAGGAACTGGCCCCACTTGTTGAACCGGCGGCACTACCACGATCTCCACGTAACCACGGTGAGTTCTTGAACCGAAAGTTGCAGTTACCACGTTTCTTCTGCAGTCATTCCTCTGCATTTTTCCTGGGCGCTTCTTCTTCCTCTATTTTGGAACTGTCGGTTCACCTTCTTCTTCCTCTTGCAGGCAGTTCCTTTCACCCATTTCCTTGTAGGCATGGACGATGGGAAACGCACAACAGAGACCCACTTGGTCCCTGCCCATGGCACCACGACTTTGACAGTGGTGTACACAAATGATGAAGCGACTGTGGAGACAACTCTCGCTAGGTTTGAGCAATTGCTTGAGAAAGAGAATCACAAGTTTGTGGGGCTAGACTTGGAGTACACCCATGCAAATAAGCGAAAAAATCATCCACAAAGATCGCTGTCGTGCAAATCGCCATACATGAGGAGGTCCTCGTTTACCACTTCTGCAGGTATGTGCAATTTAAATTTGAGATCACCACTTCTGCATCCCTTGTTCTCTTACATCCCTAGAACCATCTAAGTGCAGGAGTAAACCAACTGAGATGCGTTGTCCGGCTCTGGTCGAGTTCCTGTGTAGGAAAGGGATAACTTTCACTAGCGTGGATATCACAAATGACACAATTATGCTTTCTCGTGCGTTGATAAAAATCCTAGAGGGGCACCACATCGACATCCAAAATATGTACAAGATCAAATCATACCCAGCGAAGGATGGCATGGGTGATCTGGCAGCGGAAATCATCGATAAATTCTATGAAAAACTGAAGAAATTGAAGCGACCCGATCACGACTACTGGGAGTGGAAGCCGATGAGCCAGGTGCGCCTCGAGTATGCAGCCAGAGACGCCTACATGGCGTATGAGTTGTATAGTAAGCTCATTACCATGAAAGATGGGAT
Source organism: Avena eriantha (assembly GCA_910589775.1). NCBI lineage: Eukaryota > Viridiplantae > Streptophyta > Magnoliopsida > Poales > Poaceae > Avena > Avena eriantha. Next base: position 238,412,946 of record OU342745.1, read on the forward strand.
GGTTAAGGCGGGGTTTTTCGCGAGAGAGCTATGCCCTGGTTGCAAGCTAGCCCAGGAGAAGAAGCGCGAGGAGGACAGAAAGCGGTTTCAGGACGAGCAGGGATCTTGGGACGGTGGCAACATCAAGCGGCTGAAGGGGAAGCAAGTCAAGGACGATAACAAGTGGTGGTGATACATTATGTGTTTGAATTAGATTTTAGTTTCTAGTTTATTATGTGTGTGATACATTTAGTTACTTCAATACAAAATTTTGACCAATTTAAATTGTTGATGTATTTCTTGACAATTATAATAGAATCGAGCACTAGAAATATTTTGTAGTGTGCATGAGCATGATCAGTAAATATAATTGAACACTAGAAACTTTAAGGCACTCCATATAAAGGAGTAGATTAATATATAAGGTTCACCAGAGACACCATGGATATATTGTCTTACATGCCACACACAGGTAATAATTAACTAGAACAAAATAAAAGCAGGGGTTTGCAGCAGGAGGCTGGGACACGGAGACGCCTAGCAGGGTAGGGCTTTATCAGCAGGAGGCAGCGACAGCCTAGTCGATGGGATACGGGCCAGTCCTGACATACTCCCAGAGGAATTTGCCGTAGGCTGCGTGCCGCGCCAAGGTAATCGGCCTATGGCTTCTGCCTCCGCCTCTGCCAACGCCCTCCGCGTGCTAGATCATGCTGTTGAGGTCCACGTTGATTGCTCTGCCACAGAATGGGCCAAATAGTCTTCCCCTACGGTGGAAATGGATTAGCCCACACCGTAACCGCCTCAGCACATAGCGGCTCTTGTTGTCCCTAGATACCTTGCTATCGTCCACTTCATCATCATCCTCCTGTTGATTTTTAAGAACATAACTTAGTACTCATACATATGATTGAATTGTATTACAACTCAAGAATTGACAACATGTATATGTAAGACAATATATCTGTGGATATCAAAGATAAAGCATCTCAGCAATAGTTTGATCGGTTCATATATCATTTCATCTCAACACAATGACAAATAATTGCATCAGATTGCGGCCTCATAAGTTTCTTCAGGGGTGGAGTCAGTGAACCAAGTAACAATTGCACAACCTGTAATGTTGTTGTACATCGCCCCAGGTTCACTAACTCATCCCTGAAAAAATCTGACACCAATGTGTCTGCCTCTCTTTTGGGACAAATTTGAATCATTGGCCACAATAAGAAATTGAAATGTAATCGTACAAAACATTATCCAGGGATATACATAAGCAGGTACAAAAACAAGCCTCACTATTGTAATTATAAATAAAAAACCAAAGAATTAATCTTCAGGTGCATGTTAAAAATACTTATGATCAAAACCATTCATATACATATGCATCATACAAATCATTAAAAGATCAGAAACAATTCAAGGATCATATATGTAGTTCCATATGAGAATAAACCTAGGGCCTCATAATTTGTTTCAGAGATGGAGTTGGCGAACCAAAGTACCAACAGCACAACCTATATTGTTTGTGTGCATTGCTGCCTCAGGTTCACCAACCCATCCCTAAAACACGACAACATCATACGTGTCTCCCTTGAACTCTTTTGGGGCTAATTTCAATCATCAGCCTTGGTGACAAACTAAAATGTAATTCTTATACACTATGAATGCATGGAATAGATAATTCGAATATCATAGTTCTATGAATGTAGAATAAAGATTGCAGCCTCATAAGTTTATTCAGGGATGGCGTGAGTGAACCAGGTAACAATTGCACAGCCTATATTGTTGTTGTAAATCCCCCAGGTTCACTAACTCGTCCCTGAAAAAATCTGACACCAATGTGTCTGCCTCTCTTTTGGGGCAAATTTGAATCATTGGCCACAATAAGAAATTGAAATGTAATCGTACAAAACATTATTCAAGGATATACATAGTCAGGTACAAAAACAAGCCTAAATATTGTAATTATAAGTAAAAACCAAACAATTAATCTTCAGGTGCATGTTAAAAATACTTATGATCAAAACCATTCATATACATATGCATCATACCAATCATTAAAAGATCAGAAACAATTCAAGGATCATATATGTAGTTCCATATGAGAATAAATCTAGGGACTCCAATTTTTTTTCAGAGATGGAGTTGGAGAACCAAAGTACCAATAGCACAACCTATATTGTTTGTGCGCATTGCTGCCTTAGGTTAACCAACCCATCCCTAAAACACGACACCCTCATACGTGTCTCCCCTTGAACTCTTTTGGGGCAAATTTCAATCATCGGCCTCGGTGACAAACTAAAATGTAATTCTTATACACTGAATGCATGGAATAGGTAATTCGAATATCATAGTTCTATGAATGTAGAATAAATATTAAGGCCTCATAAGTTTCTATAGGGACGGCGTAAGTGAACCAAGTAACAATTGTACAGCCTATATTGTTCTTGTACATCGCCCTAGGTTCACTAACTCGTCCCTGAAAAAATCTGACACCAATGTGTCTGCCTCTCTTTTGGGGCAAATTTGAATCATTGGCCATAATAAGAAATTGAAATATAATCGTACAAAACATTATTTAGGGATATACATAGTCAGGTACAAAAACAAGCCTAAATATTGTAATTATAAATAAAAAACCAAACAATTAATCTTCAGGTACATGTTAAAAATACTTATGATCAAAACCATTCATATACATATGCATCATACCAATCATTAAAAGATCAGAAACAATTCAAGGATCATATATGTAGTTTCATATGAGAATAAATCAAGGGCCTCATAATTTGTTTCGGAGATGGAGTTGAGGAACCAAAGTACCAACAGCATAACCTATATCGTTTGTGTGCATTGCTGCCTCAGGTTCACCAACCCATCCCTAAAACACGACACCATCATACGTGTCTCCACTTGAACTCTTTTGGGGCAAATTTCAATCATCGGCCTCGATGACAAACTAAAATGTAATTCTTATACACTATGAATGCTTGGAATAGATAATTCAAATATCATAGTTCTATGAATGTAGAATAAATATTGCAGCCTCATAAGTTTCTATAGAGATGGCGTAAGCTAACCAAGTAACAATTGTACAGCTTATATTGATCTTGTACATGGACCCAGGTTCGCTCACTCATCCATGTAAAAATTTGACACCAATGTGCCTGCCTCTCTTTGGGGCATATTTGAATCATTGGCCACAATAAGAAATTGAAATGTAATCGTACCAAACAATATTCGGGGATATACAAATGCATCATACAACGCATTCATAGATCAGAAACAATACAAATATTATATATTTAGGTTCCATATGAGAGAGAAAATTAGGGCCTCATTTTTTTCAGCGATGGATTCGGAGAACCAAAATACCAACAGCACAACCTATATTGTTTATATGCATTGCTGCCTTAGTGCCACTAACCATCCCTAAGAAAACGAGACCATCAGATGCCCTTGCACTATTTTGGGGCAAAATTGAATCATACGGCTCAGTAAGGAATAGAAATGTAATGTTATAGGCCTGCTGTGTATCGAAATCAACACTCAACTAGCAAACTCAACTAGATGGCAGATGAGCAGATTGGGGTTTGTGACTAGACGGATTGGGGTTTTGTGACTAGATGGCAGATGCATCAATCAACCGATCGAATCATATATATACAACCCTACTTCAAGAGCAAAAGAATATGTACACGATTGAGCAAATCCTATGTATGAATAGTGAAAACTACGGCTGCAACTAGAGAAGCTAGCAATGTAGTACCTCAGACTCCTCATCAGGGACCTCCTCCTCGAACTCAACAGTCTCCACGATTGCGTCAAAGATTTCTTGAACGGTGATGGGGTCGTCGATGTAGATCACTGGATTGCCTCTGCCTGCCGCCTGCCCCCCATCCAGATCTGGCGCTGGCACCACGACGTTGTCGGCCACGATGTTGTCGGCCACCCGCTGCTCGGCGACGACGACTACCACCTGCTGCTCGGCGGCGACGGCTACCACCTGCTGCTCGGCGGCGACGGCTACTAGCTGGACAGATGAGTTCGCACCCTCAACGGCACGGCGACGAGCGGCGTTCGTGCCCGGAGAAGACGCCTCCGCCTGCTTGGCGACGACCATGCCATCTACTGCTGCGCCTTCAACTGGCTTCACCTCCGGATCTTCTCCACACGTACGCTTCATGGCACACCAAGGGAAGGAGGTAGTGCAAATGAGGGAGCTTCGGCGCACGCAGCAGGTGTAGATTGGGGTCTTGGGACTAGACAGACTGGGGGAAAATGACATGACCTCATGGAAGAAGAAGGTCGAGGTGGGTTATAAACACCGGACCGTTCGTATTCCTCGAGTGGACACGTGTGGTGGGCGGGGGGGCTACCACGATCTCCACCCTTTTTTCCGGTTCCCTTTTTTTGAAACAGCCACGATCACCACTTTAGAGCTGCATTGAAAACACGCTCATGGAAGACCTCGATTCCACTACATGCAAGTCATTTCCTGTCATTTCCTATGAACCACACATGGATCCACCAGTGTCATTTCCTGTCTGTTCTTTTCATGAATCACAGCTAGAGTCATTGCATGTCTGTTACTTCCATAAACCACATATGGATCCACCTAGTGTGATTACTTGTTTGTTCCTCTAAACAAACCACATAAGGATCCACATGAGTCATTCGATGTGTTTTCTTCTCATGAACCACACCTAGTGTCATTGCATGTGTGTTCTTCTAAACAAACCACATAAGGATCCACCAGTGTCATTGCCTGTCTGTTCTTTTCATGAACCACATTAGGATCCACCAGTGTCATTGCATGCCTGTTCTTTTCATGAATCACAGCTAGAGTCATTGCATGTCTGTTACTTCCATAAAGCACATATGGATCCACCTAGTGTGATTGCATGTCTGTTCCTCTAAACAAACCACATAAGAATCCACAAGTGTCATTGCGTGTCTGTTCTTTTCATGAACCACACCCAGTGTCATTGCATGTGTGTTCTTCTAAACAAACCACACAAGGATACACCAGTGTCATTGCCTATCTGTTCTTTTCATGAACCACACCCAGTGTCACTACATGTGTGTTCTCCTGACAAACCACATATGGATCCATCAGTGTCATTGCATGTCTGTTCTTTTCATGAACCACAGCTAGAGTCCACCATTGTCATTGGATCTCTGTTCTTCCCATGGACCACACATGGATCCACCAGTGTCATTGCATGTTTGTTCTTTTCATGAATCACAGCTAGAGTCTTTGCATGTCTGTTACTTCCATAAACCACATATGGATCCACCTAGTGTGATTGCATGTCTGTTCCTCTAAACAAACCACATAAGGATCCACCAGTGTCATTGGATGTGTGGTCTTCTCACGAGCCACACCTAGTGTCATTGCATGTGTGTTCTTCTAAAAAAACCACATAAGGATCCACCAGTCTCATTGCTTGTCTGTTCTTTTCAGGAACCACATAAGGACCCACCAGGGTCAATGCATGTCTGTTTTTTTCATGAAGCATAGCTAGAGTCATTGCCTGTCTGTTACTTCCATAAAACACATATGGATCCAACTAATGTGATTGCATGTCTTTTCCTCTAAACAAACCACATAAGGATCCACCATTATCATTGTGTGTCTGTTCTTTTCATGAACCACACCCAGTGTCATTGCATGTGTGTTCTTCTAAACAAACCACAGATGGATACACCAGTGTCATTGCCTATCAATTCTTTTCATGAACCACAACCAGTGTTATTGCATGTGTGTTCTTCGGAACAAACCACATAAGTCATTGCATGTCTATTCTTTTCATGAACCACACCCGGTGTCATTGCATGTCTGTTCTTTTCATGAACCATATCTTGAGTCATTGCATGTCTGTTCCTCTAAACAAACCACATAAGGATCCACCAGTGTCATTGCATGTCTGTTCTTTTCATGAACCACACCCAGTGTCATTGCATGCGTGTCCTTTTCATTAACCATATCTAGAGTCATAGCATGTCTGTTACTTCCATAAACCACACATGGATCCACCGATGTCATTGCATGTCTGTTCTTTTCAGGAACCACACCTAGTGTCACTGCATGTGTGTTCTCCTGACAAACCACATATGGATCCACCAGTGTCATTGCATGTCTGTTCTTTTCATGAACCACAACTAGAGTCCACCAGTGTCATTGGATGTCTGTTCTTCCCATGAACCACACATGGATCCACCAGTGTCATTGCCTGTCTGTTCTTTTCATGAATCACAGCTAGAGTCATTGCATGTCTGTTACTTCCACAAACCACATATGGATCCACCTAGTGTGATTGCATGTCTGTTCTTCTAAATAAACCACATAAGGATCCACCAGTGTCATTGGATGTGTGTTCTTCTCATGAACCACACCCAGTGTCATTGCATGTGTGTTCTTCTAAACAAACCACACATGGATACACCAGTGTCATTGCCTGTCTGTTCTTTTCATGAACCACATAAGGATCCACCAGTGTCATTGCATGTCTGTTCTTTTCATGAATCACAGCTAGAGTCATTGCATGTCTGTTACTTACCTAAATCACATATGGATCCACCTAGTGCAATTGCATGTATGTTCCTCTAAACAAACAACATAAGGATCCACCAGTGTCATTGCGTGTCTGTTCTTTTCATGAACCACACCTAGTGTCATTGCATGTGTGTTCTTCTAAACAAACCACATAAGGATCCACCAGTGTCATTGCATGTCTGTTCTTCTCATGAATCTCAGCTAGAGTCATTGCATGTCTGTTACTTACATAAATCACATATGGATCCACCTAGTGCGATTGCATGTCTTTTCCTCTAAACAAACCACATAAGGATCCACCAGTATCATTGTGTGTCTGTTCTTTTCATGAACCACACCCAGTGCCATTGCATGTGTGTTCTTCTAAACAAACCACAGATGGATACACCAGTGTCATTGCCTATCAATTCTTTTCATGAACCACAACCAGTGTTATTGCATGTGTGTTCTTCGGAACAAACCACATAAGTCATTGCATGTCTGTTCTTTTCATGAACCACACCCGGTGTCATTGCATGTCTGTTCTTTTAATGAACCATATCTAGAGTCATTGCATGTCTGTTCCTCTAAACAAACCACATAAGGATCCACCAGTGTCATTGCATGTCTGTTCTTTTCATGAACCACACCCAGTGTCATTGCATGCGTGTCCTTTTCATTAACCATATCTAGAGTCATAGCATGTCTGTTACTTCCATAAACCACACATGGATCCACCGATGTCATTGCATGTCTGTTCTTTTCAGGAACCACACTTAGTGTCACTGCATGTGTGTTCTCCTGACAAACCACATATGGATCCACCAGTGTCATTGCATGTCTGTTCTTCTCATGAATCTCAGCTAGAGTCATTGCATGTCTGTTACTTACATAAATCACATATGGATCCACCTAGTGCGATTGCATGTCTTTTCCTCTAAACAAACCACATAAGGATCCACCAGTATCATTGTGTGTCTGTTCTTTTCATGAACCACACCCAGTGTCATTGCATGTGTGTTCTTCTAAACAAACCACAGATGGATACACCAGTGTCATTGCCTATCAGTTCTTTTCGTGAACCACAACCAGTGTTATTGCATGTGTGTTCTCCGGAACAAACCACATAAGTCATTGCATGTCTGATCTTTTCATGAACCACACCCAGTGTCATTGCATGTCTGTTCTTTTCATGAACCATATCTAGAGTCATTGCATGTCTGTTCCTCTAAACAAACCACATAAGGATCCACCAGTGTCATTGCATGTCTGTTCTTTTCATGAACCACACCTAGTGTCATTGCATGCGTGTTCTTTTCATTAACCATAGCTAGAGTCATTGCATATCTGTTACTTCCATAAACCACACATGGATCCACCGATGTCATTGCATGTCTGTTCTTTTCATGAACCACACCCAGTGTCACTTCATGTGTGTTCTCCTGACAAACCACATATGGATCCACCAGTGTCATTGCATGTCTGTTCTTTTCATGAACCACAGCTAGAGTCCACCAGTGTCATTGGATGTCTGTTCTTCTCATGAACCACACATGGATCCGCCAGTGTCATTGCTTGTCTGTTCTTTTCATGAATCACAGCTAGAGTCATTGCATGTCTGTTACTTCCATAAACCACATATGGATCCACCTAGTGTGATTGCATGTCTGTTCCTCTAAATAAACCACATAAGGATCCACCAGTGTCATTGGATGTGTGTTCTTCTCTTGAACCACACCCAGTGCCATTGCATGTGTGTTCTTCTAAACAAACCACACATGGATACACCAGTGTCATTGCTTGTCTGTTCTTTTCATGAACCACATAAGGATCCACCAGTGTCATTGCATGTCTGTTCTTTTCATGAATCACAGCTAGAGTCATTGCATGTCTATTACTTACATAAA